>JAODPA010001876.1:0-14161 GCA_025585075.1 Nepenthes mirabilis | reverse complement strand
TATATGAATTCTAAGTATGAATTTGAGTAGATTTTGAAATTTACCTTAGATATAATTTTAGGGCTTCTAAAGTGAAGGTTTAGATCTTGTTTTGAGACTAAAAGTTTATAAGAGATTTGTTAAAAACACCATATATAAACTAAATCAAGCAATAAATAGTGAGAAAAACGAAGTTGAAATAATAATTTTACCATTTTTCCTTCTTAAGTAATTTTGCGAATAATCTTAAATTCACCACAAAATATGAGAATTTGAAATGTTAGAAATGTTTGAAATTATAGGAATAAAGTGTATGTTTGAGTAATTTGTGTTTAATTTGAAAAATGGGAAAAAATTGAGAGAATTTTGAAGGGAAAAAAGAGCTACCTTTGCTCCTTTCTCCCTCATCGCATGCTTTTTGGTCTCTGCCTGTGTGGATAATGAGTGGGAAAACAATGAGCAATCTTGAAAAGTGTGGGGGAATACTTTAATAATTAATTTAAAAAAAAAAAATCAGTTTAATACCATGATATGTCATTGTATTTCTTGGTATTGGTATCGCCTGATATTGAGATGCATTGGCCAATACACAATATATCGGCCAATATCTTCTACAATAGTTGCTCTATTGAAGGTTTTTTCTGTCATATAATCAATATCGCCCTCTCATTAGTCTGCATGATATTTCATCCCTTGGTGTTAAAAAAAGAATATTTCCTGACAGCTTATTTTCTTGGTGATTATTCTTGTTATATATTTTTTATGCAGTTTTCATAGGAAGAAAAAGTGCCACCTATATTTGGAAATTTTTTTCTTTTACCGAAGCTGATCTCAAGCTTAAATAATCTGAGGCTTGTGTTGAGAAGTAGATGATATCCAACCTCAACTTTGTTGGATTTTATAGCATATGGAATAGAACCAGATTACCAAATCAAGGTGTGGTTTGGAGGAAGTCTAGAAGTGCTTCTGGGATCTATTGTGATTGGAGAATATTGTTTAAAGTTCAAGGTGTCTATTATACCAACTATGCCATAGGGAAAAGTATGTTGGGTGGTCGATACCTGCATGTACAAAATGAGAGTGATAGTGATGAGTTTTGTAAGTTTACAAGAGATGAGAAGAGAATACAATACATATTAATGTAGTTTATTCACACTTATATAAATTTATTTACATGGAGTATAAAGTACTGAACTACCCTTATAAGAGAATATTCAATGTAGTTTATTCACACTTACATAAATTTATTTACATGGAGTATAAAGTACTGAACTACCCTTATAAGAGAATATTCAATAGTGTATCCTAAAGTTATTACAAATGTACTTAACACAAATATTAGGTAGTGATTTGGTGAGAATATTTAGCTAACTGTTCTTAAGTTCTAACATATTTAATTTGAACAACCTAGTTGAAGTTTCTCACTAACAAAGTAACAGTCCACCTTTTAATGTTGTGTGCATTCATATAGTACGGGGTTTAAGCAATGTGCATCGCTACTTGATTATCTCAACATAATTGAGATATTCTAGTACTCTTACATCTAAACAACTCGAGTAACTATCAAATTCATATTACTTCATATTTTAGATGTGTTAATGCTCAATATTCTAATTTAGTGCTTTACCTTGTAACTACATTATGTTTCTTGCTTTTCTAGGATACGATGTTTCAAATAGACATAAAAAGCATGTGGTATACTTTCGATTATATGGTGACTCAACCCAATTAGCGTTAGTAATATCTCCACTTGAGTGTGACTATAATAACTATAATGTAGGCTTCATCTTGGTGTGCCTTTAAGGTATTGTAGAATATGGATGACCGTCTCCTAGTGTCGAATACGAGGAGATGATAGAAACTGACTTACAATAATTACGGAGAATGCAATGTTTGATGGAGTCACGGCAAAGTAGTTAAGCTTACAAACCACCTGCTGATATCTCTACGGTTTAGCAAAAATCTCTCCATTATATGTAGATAACTTCATTCCTTGATCCATGGGGATGTTTCGTGGTTTCATATGTTGCATGTTAGTGTCTCGGAGCAAATATAGGGTTTTGTGAGAAAAAGATGCCTTAAGACATCTCGCAATTTCAATATTAAGAAAATATTTCAAATTTCTCAAGTCCTTGGTTTGAAATCAATTTTGAAGAAATACTTTGAGGTTCGCAATGCCAATGGTGTCACTGCCAATAATTATAGTATTATCTATATATATAATTAGTAAAATGCACCCATCATTGGAATGACGCTAAAAAACTGATTAGTTACTATTACAATGAATGATACTAAACTCAAGAATAACTTCACTGAATCTACCAAACTAGGCTTGGGGTGATCGTTTCAAACCATATGACATATCAGACGATAAACATACTCAGACTCTCCTTAAGCAACAAATTTAGGGGTTGTTCCAGATGAACTTCTTCCTGAAAAACCATGGGGAAAAACTGTTTTCACATTCAATTTATGTAAAGTCTAATAATGAGTAGCAACGAGAGATAGAAATGCTAGTAATTGTCAATTTGGCAACTAGAAAAAATATATCAGTATAGTCTACCCTATATATATACGAATATCCCTTAGCCACTAGTTAGGCCTTTAACCTGGTTATGGAGCCATTTAGATTAACTTTGATAGTGTACTATAGACTCACTTAGGGTTTTTTGTCAATCTGTAAAGTGATATGTGTGATTTCGCTCATGTCACATCTTCTCTATGGCGGTTTGTCATCTAGTGATAACTCACTTTAGAAATTGTCTGAGGCACAGTAAGGGAGTCCAAGGCGGATATAAATGCATATAACAGGGGTCAAACCTTGAGCATATGAAATAGTAGCAAACATGATTTTTGGTGTAACTGTGATGACCTTTTTGAAATGCAATCAATATTTAGGGTTCATGTCCTGTACCTTCTAAAATGAGCTTTCTTAATTTTGTTACTTTGATTGATGATTATTTATGAACTTTTTGGTTATAATTAATGGAAAGTTGCCAAGTTATTTTCAATTCTCTTGTCTTCTATCCGAGACTTAAAATCAATTCTCTTCTTTGATATGAACCTTATGGAGTGATAATGCCTGTGAGTATGTGTCTACTCAATTTACAACATTTATAATCGAGCATGGCATCATTCATCAAACCCTTTATCCCTAAACCCCTAGCAGAATGGAATTACGGAAAGAAAGAATAGATGTGTTAGGAGTTAGCTTGGGCTCTCCTCTTTCACATCAGAGTCCCTATATTCTTCTGGAGTGAGACTGAATTAACCATCTGTTATCTCATTAATCATATGCCCTCTGCAGTAAGGGGAGATCTTGTATCATCTTTTATTCCCTAATAAACCATTATGCTCTATTCATCTTAAGAATTTTTGGGTGTGTCTACTATATTTGTAACATTCGAACTCATACAACTAAACTAGATGCCAAGTTACTCAAATGTATTTTCCTTACGTATATTTGCACTCAAAAAGGGTATCGATGCTTCTCCCTGACTTGGGACGATTTCTAGTGTCATCTAATATTGTGTTATGAGAGTCTAGTCCATTCCCTTTCCTCGACTTTTCCTCTTGTAGTTTCTTATCTATTCCCGATGATGAGTTTCTTGTTTATAGAGTCATTTGTTGTAGTTTGTCATTTCCCTCCTCTACCACCACCTCTTATTTCTCAAAGCTAAGTTTGTGGTCCCTGCCCAGTGTTTGGTTCCTTTCACATAGCTGCTCCTGTGCTGGCCCCTGACAATTCAGTCCTCTCATCCACAAATTAGAATGCACCTTGTATCATATTTAATGTTTCATTTAATATTCTTAGAAATCACACATTTGTGTTAACTATGTAGATGAGATTTATATCTACATATAGAGAAGTGTGCTATGGAGTAAATACCACCACAACCCACAAAACAGCCAGCCAAAGACTGGACAGCAGTGTACACTTTATGTGCACTGATTTTTAGGTGCTTCCAGTTTTGGAATGTTTAGGTTTTCACTAAACACCAGTGTAATTTTGGTGAGAAGAGTGTAATCGAGTTATTTCCATCACTTGTACTCTTTCGAGTATAGTGAAACCACTTTATCTTGCGCAGATAGATGTAGCTCTTTTCTTAAAGTGAACCACGTAAATTTATTGTCTCGTTTGTATTTGAATTCTTACCTTAATTCCATTGTTACTTATATCACTATTCCCCATAATAGAAAATGGATGATACTCCTGAAGTTTTCTATGGTGCTGGCATGAGCTACCAAAACATCCACATTCGGCTCCATAGAGTTGATTAATTGGGTATAAAGTCCAGTATCATCACAAATCCATATTTTTGCCTCAAGTGGATTAGTATTTGAATTGGGGGGATCATTAGTGATATGATCCTCCCTATCCATTCCCCAAATAGTGAGGATAATATTCCTCCAGTGTTTGATAATTTAATCCATCAAGATGTTAGTCAATTATTCGGGATGATATGGTAGAAATACCTTCAGAAATACCATTTTGAGGTGAATTTGTTGCCATGAGATAAATCAAAAGAAACTTAAGAGATTGGCAAATAGATCAGTAGATTAAATCGGGCACCCCGAGCAGCCAAACAACAAGGAAACATTGCAACCAGCAAAACAGCCACTAGAAAAACCGTGCAACCAAGAAATGGCTGCTATAATCTGAAATAATATAAGCCCAGTATACACATTCATCAAAGCTATTGATGAGCACAGAGCCAAACCAAGAAGAAAAATGCCACGAAGAGAACACACCAGTTTTTCAGTACCCTGAGGAATACCATGGCAAGAAGAAACCTGGCTCCTCTCTCACCCGACACCCATGGTCGATAGTTTGTGCTCACCAAAGAAGAACATATCCACATATTTTCAAGAGAAAATGATGAATTCTTACCAAATATTTGCAAGTAATTAAAAGTCAACCATCAGGATGAAGAGAATATCAAGCAAGCATACCAAAATCTGGAAAAACAAAGATGTGACCTTAAGATTTAGGATTCCTGCAAATGTGAAGTTGGTGTAGATTTAGTGCACTCTGATTTGGGCCTTCGATTAGTTTGGACAAGGTGCACTTTCTACCAATAGAAAAGTTTACTATCGGCGGGAGCTAGAAAGTAACCAGCTTTGATATCATGTAAGTTTACAAGAGATGAGAAGAAGAGAAAACCCCACATATTAATTTTAGTTTATTCACACTCATATAAAATTATTTATGTACAATATAAAGTACTAAACTATCCTTACAAGAGAATATTGTGCAGCGTATCCTAAAGTATATACCCCACATATTCTAACAAATATATTAGGATGTAATGTGGTATCATATGTGTGTTTAAGTAGGGAGAAGTAGATTCACATTTATTCTGATTGTGTATAAGGAATATGAACTGTTGGATCTTGTGTTTAGGAAGAGATTAATTTTCAAAACTAACCAATATGATGTGAGTGATAGAATGAAAGATAGCATTAGATTATGCTGGATAATTTCGGGATTTTACTAATGGGAGACAAAAATGAGAGGTGTGTTTTACTAGTTTGATCATGCAGTGTGGGAATGGAACAGGATCATTGTAAAGGGGTAAAGAAGACTAGAAAGTCTGAAGGAAGCTATACAAAGATTTATCTTGCACATTTGGAGCTAGCAAAAGAAGTAACTAACAAATAGATCTAAATGTCAAAGAACAGATGGCAAAATGCAAGATGCATTTTACTAGTTTAATCATGTCAAGCAAAAATCATCTAGTGTGGGGATGGAACATGTTCTTTATAAAAAGGGCAACGAAGACTATAGAAAAGTTTGAAAGAAGCTATGAAGATTGATCTTGCACATTTGGAGCTAACAAAAGAAGTGACTTAAAATAGTGCTAAATGGAAAAGAATCATCTTACAAAACCCACTTTGTTGGAAAAAACTTTATTTGTTTTTGTTATGACATCAAATAATATTGAAGCTACTCTATGTTGGTGAACATAAAATAATATGAACTCATACCACACTTGAACTTAATGCCTGATGGGTGGAACTGAAATTTGGAATAAACGGGTTATGTTTGTGAGAAATTCTTACCTGTGTGTGTAAGGTGAAATTGAAATTTACTTCTTTTGATATTTTTTTTTAAGTTGGGGTTTCTTGGGTGTTGGGGGCAGTGGTGAAATGCTATCTAGTTGCCTTTTCTCTTGCAATGATGAATTGTGTTATTAAAAAAAATATTGACTGCACGTGCGAATTCCTCATTTATATTTTCTGTTGTGATCAAATATGTTTTCTCTGATGTTCCAGTCTTTTTTATGATTAATCTTAGTTTGAAATACTTCAGGAAGCTGAGGCAATCCTAGAGGATCTGAGTCCTAATCCACTGCAACTTTTTGGGATTGGTGTGGTAAGATGATGCCATTTACAACCAAAATTAAGTGGTATGCACATTAACTTTATGTGAATGTTTTGAGTATATATCACTACAAAGCAGGTAGAAAATTGGTTCTATCTCATTTGGGAAGATTTTCTGATCCCTTGCAATTTCATTATTTATTTTTTTGTTCATAATATAAATTTAGGATTTTACTAAGTGAGCATTTTATGTCACTAACAAATTCATGTTCTTTATGGATAGGGTTCTATTGCAGCATTGTATGCATTACTAGGTGCGTGAATTCATTTTCTTTCAAATGGAAGCATTTATTATCAGAAGTTTTTATTAGCTGATTTATTAGCTATCACCTAAGTTGATTTGACACCTTCAAAACCACTAAATGCTGCAGATATCTGGGGAAATTTTAGTGTATTTTTTTTGTTATTGTGTTATCACATTTTGAAGGCATTAGTTTACATAATCTTAAGTCTTGGTTTAAGTAATCATTCTAATATGTTGAGGTGTTATGCTAGGAAAGGTGAAAGCAGCATGTTCTGTGTGAACAATTCTATCGTCATGCATTTACTTGTCAAACAATGTGAACCATGGGGAAAAAGATGTCAACTAATATTTTGAATGTTGGTTGATAGACCCAATATATGAATATCAGTAAATATATATGATATCTGCCTGTATATAGGTAAATATTTTCTCTCTAGGTTCCAATTTGAAAAATTTTTTTGCGTCCGATTCTACCAATATCTTGTATTATCCAATATAATCGATATTTATCTTAGTATCAATCCAGTGCTACTGTGATCGATCCCAATACTGATGCCAATATTACCATGACCAATATCAATTCAGATACCAATCCAACTGTTTTCATTTCATTTGGTGAACTGATATTTGTCCACTTTCGTTCTAGCCTAGGCTTTGTGGGTTTCATATGGTAAGCGTAGTGGCAAAGGATATTGTTATGTGAAGAGACGAGTGTAACAATTTATTTTGGAATCTAAATCCTTGGAATTTCATCTTATGGAAATCTCATCCTATTTTATTTACTGGTTTTTGGATTAAAGAAGATTTTTTTTTTTTCCAGATTGGGGAATATACCATGGTTAAAAAGGGTAAGATATATTGCCCCAGAAACTTTCAAGGGAAATGTGGAACAGTTTGAACCATTTAGTCCATTCAGTCTGTTTGATTATCAAGAAAGTTTCCTTCTAAATATGCTGATAGCTGAAACCAAAGTGAAGTCTCCTACTTATTATCCATATCAGATTCACAGGATGTAATTGTTCCTCAGCAATTATATTCCTCTAAACATGATATACTACATTAGAACTGCATTGGGATAGCGTAGCTGGTAAAGGTGATTTGGGATGGTGTGGTTGGGTTTGTAATAATATGTTTGACCCTGCTCTGTGCACCTCAATGGCTCAATCTTACCCGATTCATGGTTCTTGAAGTATGGTCATGGTCAAGAATTTACTTAATAGTTTATTTGGTAGGATGGAATAGAAATTTCATTCCTACCTTATTATCGGTAGAATTACTATTTTATTATTTTGTTGCTTTAGTTGTAGGAGTAACAATTCTGATTGGTCTGGTAACCCGTGGGTCGATCTAGAGTTAGACCTGTAGAGAGAGAGCACCCTGAAAGCAGCAACTCGGGAAAAGTTCCCTGCAGCCCAAGGCCAAAAAAGCGCCATTGAAGGCCCAGAGGACACGACAACAACTAGTTCCGCCCACTGAAAGGACGAAAGCCCGGAGGACGGCAGCCCATCACGTGAATTGTCGAGTCAAAAGCTCAAATAATAGTACAGCTGGCCTAGGTGAGTTGACTCGGAACTATCTAACAGGAAGCAAGCAATTAGGGTTACGTGTAGTGCTGTGCCCGCGGTTGCCCCTCTTGCACAGCTGTTGACACCTCGATAATGCAGCTCATGCGGTACTTGCCATCGTGCAGCCGCGGTAGCTATCCTAACAGCTAAACAAATATTTCCAAAATATTGCCCCTGATTACGTATCGTCCTTGGATGGCAGTTACGGCTCAGCGAATCTCCCTAAAAGGCAATTGCCATGCAGCGACCTTCAATATCGTCCCGGAAAAGGAAAGCATGCTGCTTGATGGCCACGGTTGCCATATGTGTCTCTTGCACGATCACAGAGACAACTCAACAAATCTGCCGATGCAGCCGATGTTAATTGCAAATGCCACACCAGCTCTAATTCTATAAATACCCCTTCACTCCTATGGAAGGGGGACTAAACGACTCTGGCACACAAGCATCCTAGAAAGATCGAAAAGCTCTCTCTCAAGTCACTTAGCCCATGGGTGCACACACACACTTTTTTAAAGCCGCTTCCCAGTCGAGCGCACTCATTAGAGTTCAGTTCTCCATCTCAAAGCTGTTCCCCAGCCGAGCGTGTTCATCGGAGCTCAATCCTTCATCTCAAATCCGCTCCCCAACCGAGCGCACTCATCAGAGCTCGGTCCTCCGTTCCAAAGCTGCTCCCCAGCTGAGCGCACTCATCGGAGTTCAGTTCTTCATCTCCAAGGCCTCTAGCCGAGTGCACCTATTAGAGTCTAATCCTCTGCTAATGCTCAATTCCCTGAAACATATATCTGTGCATCATTTACTCCCATATTTTTACCTTCTTGAGAAAGATTTTTGACTTGAGCGTCGGAGGATATATTGGGGAGAGAGTTTTGGTAAAGCCGAGTCCTTAGCATCAAGCTTTGGCGCTCCTCAAATCAAAGGCGCCAACTGAAAAGTCCAGATCGGCAAACTTTCTCCAAGCAGAGTCGAGTCCTCGGCCCTCCACCTCTTTAGGCACAGTTACTCTGGAAGTCAGCTACTCATCGTTTGGCCTCCTGAAGTGCATCCTCCAGCGAGGAGAACCAATCCAGAGCTTGAGATTTTTCCTTCATGAGCTCTTGGATCCCTCTAAAGACTTGAAAAGCTCACGGTTGATGCCAGCAGCCCACTCGTGACCTTGGAGCCTTGGCAATAACAACGCTCGCTTAGCTTTCCATCTCTCGCCGCTTGGCCTCCCGAAGCTCATCCTCGAGCAAGGCAATCCAATCTAAAGCTCGAGCGTTCGCCAGCATTCGCCTCTGAGAGCTCTTGGGATCTCGCCTAAGACTCAAATAGCTCATGATCGACATTGGCAGCCTGCTTGTGACTCTGGAACCTGCGGCAACTCTCCCTCGACTCTCCATCTCTCTCGCCGCTTGGCCTCCTGAAGCGTGTCCTCACAGCGGGATGATCCAATCCGATCCGATTCGATCCTGAGATCTCTCTCGGATCTCACCTAAGATTTGGACAGCCCATGGATGATGTCAGTGGCTCGCTTTTGAATCTAGAGCCTTGATAGCAACAATGCTCCCACGGCTTCCCATCTCTCTCGCCGCTTGGCCTCCCAAAGTGCATCCTCGCAGAGATGTAATCTGATCCAGAGCCCAAGATTTTTTCCTCTATGAGCGCTGGATCTCGCCTAAGACTCAGACAGCTCATGGTTGACCCTAACGACCCGCTCGTGAATCTGGACCCAAGGCGGACTTTAGATGCCCCCTTGGACACCAGCTTTGAATATTGGAGAAGAGTATCTGCTGATCCCAACTTGTGATTGTGTAGGCTCCATGTCAGCTCCAAACTCTCATATCACTTGGTTGGTGAAAGATGGTTTGTGATGCGGGGCAGAAAGTGCTCCTCCACTTGTAGCTGAAGGAAGAGATTGACCATCATTAAACCGAGGAGACTGCGCTAACGCTAGAAGATCACCGGCAGCAAAGAATTGAATTGGCGCCAAATGTTGCCAAGTAGGGTAAGAGCACCAGAGCGCATGATGAAGGCGCTAGAACCTGGGCAACATCTCGGGAAAGCGTGCATGGACCTATAAGTGATGTCCCATCAGGAATATGCCAAGAGTTGAAATTTCAAACATTCCGGTGTGGGGGGCTAGTGATGAATCTAGTAATCCATGGGCCGACCCAAAGTTAGACTTGCAGAGAGAGAGAGAGTGCCCCGAGAGTAGCAGCCAGGAAGAGCTCCTCATGGCCCAAGGCCCAGAAAGCGCCATGGAAGGCCTAGAGGACACAGTAGTGACCAGTTTAGCCCATCAAAAGGATGAAAGCCTGGAGTACGGTGGCCCATCACACAAACTGTCGAGTCAAAGGCCCAGATAATAGTACGTCTGGCCCATGCAGGTCGACCCGAAACTGTCCAATAGGAAGCGGGCAATTAGGGTTACGCACAGTGCTGCGCTTGCGGTTGCCCTTCCTGCACAGCTGTTGACATCCTGACAACGCAACGTGCGTGGAACTTGCCATAACGCAATCACGACAATTGTCCTAATAGCTCAACAAATATTCCTAGAATATTGCCCCTGATTACGCATCACTTCAAGATGGTAGTTATGCTCAACGAATTTTCCTGAAAGGCAATTGCCATGCAGCAACCTCTAGTATTGTCCAGGAAAAGGAAGGAATGTCCCCTGACAGCCATGATTGTCATATGCGCCCTCGCTTGATCTTAGAGACAATTTAGTAGATTTGCTGAGGCAACTGACGTTAGCCACGAAGGCCGCACTGGCTCTAATTCTATAAATATCCTTCCACCCTTGCAGGAAGGGGGACTGAACGATTTTGGCACACAAGCATCTTAGAAAGATTGAAGAGCTCTCTCTCAAGCCACTCAACCCATGAATGCGTACACGCATTTTCTCAAGCCGCTCCTTAGTCGAGTGCACTCATTAGAGCTCGATCCTCGGTCTCAAAGTTGCTCCCCATTTGAGTGCATTTATCAGAGCTCAATCCTCCATCTCAAAGCAGTTGCCCAACTAAGCATACTCATCGGAGCTCAGTTCTCTGTCTCAAAACAACTCTCTAGTAGAGCGCATTCATTGAGGCTCAGTTCTCTATCTCCAAGCTGCTTCGTTGGAGCTTGGTTCTCCGTCTCAAAACCACTCCTGAGTCGAGTGCACTCATCAGAGCTCGATCTTTTGTCTCAAAGCTGCTTCCCAATCAGGCGCACTCATCGGAGCTCAGTCATTCATCTCCAAGCCACTCCCTAGCCAAGCGCACTCATTAGAGCTCGGTCTTCGATCTCAAAGTCACCTTCCAGCCGAGCGCACTCATTGGAACTCAGTTCTCCATCTCCAAGCTGTTGCCCAGCTGAGCGCACTCATCCTAGCTCAGTCCTTCGTCTCAAAACAGCTTTCCAAGTGCACTCATCAGAGCTTAGTCCTATATCTCCAAGCCATCCTCCAACCAGGCGCACCCATTAGAACCAATCCTGCTAACACTCAATTTTCCGAAATATACATCTGTATATCATTCACTCATCCTATCTTTCTATTTTTATAAGAAAGATTTCTGACTAGAGTATCGGAGGATAAATTGAAAAATAAATCCCGACATCCTCTGACTTCTTGTTCATTAGTTGTGGTGTGTAGGATTCAGGTTTAAAGTAACGAAAACCGGACTCGCTTTAGTTCGAACTCGCTTCAGGTTTAAAGTTGCTTCCTAACTTGTTTAGCAATCTTGATCAAGTGACGCATCAAATTTCAAAAAGAATTCTTATTCCTTCAAAATCAGGAATAAAAAATACCAACTTTTCCCTAACATTTTTTATTCCACATTATTAAGAAGTAACTATTTCAAAATATTTTTCCTATTTACCCTTATTTCAAACTAGATATTATTAAAATCGAATTCGAGTCAAATACGAACTGAGTTTAGATAAAAATTTGAGATCTCTAAATCAAACTTGGTCAAACACGGACTGAATTCGAGTCAAACATGGACTGAGTCCGGTGATCGTACCCTGCCTAAAAAAATCGAGCCTAATTTATTGACCATGTCCATCTGTAATATTGATATACCTTGATCAAACCTTTTAAAATTTTAGGTCGGTAAGACTAGACAGATTAAGTGATTTGATTTTGATCAGATCTACTCAAATCTTCTAATGTGTGTTAGAATATTATTTCTTTAGATAATTGTAAACGAGTCATATACTAATTCCTTAATAATTCATCTTACCATTACTGTATACCGAAAATTAGAAAACTAATTTCTAATTCAATTTCATTCTTTCTAAGTGACTAAACAATATAATATTAATTTTAAACTCTATTCTTATCTTATCCATTCATTTAGAATAATTATTTAATTTATACTTTATTCTATTCTAGCAATCAAATATAACGTAAACCCTCTTTTTGGATGACATAGTGGGTAGAAGGGACTCATCATCTTAAAAAGATCACGGAAAACACTGCACATAAGAGAAGTGCATTTTCTTTTCTGCTGTCAAATTCCCTGACAAGGGTTGATTATGTTTCGCCTCTTCCTCAGAGAAAGACGATCAAACAATTCCCAATCATGGTCCTTGCGGATCGGATCATCCATATAATATACAAAGAAAAACTCCAGATATTTGATCTCTTTCTCTTTGAATGAGATCTCAATTCCAGCGACGGTTTCATTAGATATCTTACAACTAGAATCCCTCTTTTTTCCGATCCAGTTCCTCCACCACCGCGAACCCCAGTTAGATTCAGGCATGATACACTTTTTAGTTATTGGAAGAACCCAAGTACTCTCTTTCGGATCCAGGAAACAACTCTCCGAGATCTTTTTTCCTTTTGGAAGATAGAGGAGCGAAACAATCAGCCTATTGATATTGGAAGACCCAAAGGATTCTTCCAATGTATCATTTCTGGGTCCAATGGAATTCATAGGTATAGGAAGAAGCCCTATCAAATAGAGATTTTTTCTTTCGACCATATTTCGATTGTTAATACGATATATAAGGACCGCTACTACAAAGAGTACTACACCCTTGATCGTGAAATATCGATTGCTTATTGAACCCTGTGAATTGCGTGAAAGTAGGATACTCCAAATTTGGGGGTCAAAGAGTTTTATAAAACGTTCTTGGTGGACCTAATTACTAATTATACTGAAATGAAAGAATATTCCAAATACATTGAGATGTAAGAAATATTTTGACCAAAACATCAGGAAAAAGATGTGAATGAGTTTCATTACTCTATTTGGTACACGGGCAAATATATGGAGACTTATTTATGAGGCCTTTTCATGTGAAACATATCCTTATGTTTGATAAGGAAAGGGAACCATGGAATGCCTTGAATTTGGAAGAGGGCTGTGCTTTCCCGATGAACGTAAAAGAATTGCAAGTAAAGACACTACATTCCCCAAGCTGTCATTTTAGAAACCCAAACCAAAACAAAGTCTTTTTGAATATCTATATATGGAGTGTGGATGATGCCATGGACTTGGACATTTTTTATTGTTTTGAAAACCATCCCCTTTGCCCTTAGGATACTAGTTGCCCTATGTGCTGTTGTGGCCTAATTTTGGATTTGAGTTGTTGAGACTTCTGAATGACATTATCAGGTAGTAATGCAGATGAACTCTCCACCTGTTAGAAGAGAGAGGGGGCTGGAGGGGAGGTCCAAGATAATAAATAATTGAAAAGTTGAGCTGGATTGTTATGCTGCCTATTCTTGCCAATGTTCTTCCTCTTTCCATCTCTGCTTTTTTCCATTTCTTCCTATTCCTTCATGTGTATGTGTTTGTGCACCTTATGGCTTGTCTATTTAGTAATGGCTCACCCTTCCTTTCTGAACATAATCATTGGATTGCATGCCCAATTTTTTAACATGGTTACCTGCTAAGAAGCTTGGATTCAGATATGGACACGACACAACACTGACATCGACACTACTTTTTAGAAATAAGAACATAATATCCTATGGGTACGTCAACTAAAATCATAATTTATTATTATTTTTAGT
>JAODPA010001865.1:0-14164 GCA_025585075.1 Nepenthes mirabilis | reverse complement strand
AATGTCATAAAATAATTTAACGTTGATAATATATTGTATCTTATTGGCTGTGTGTTTTTTTAGTTTTGCTATCGCTTTAAGTTTTAACGGAATACTATATTCTCTTATTTAATTAAAAAATAATATTGCTTTTGAACTCTCAGGAGTAGAACTGCTACTTCATAACTTCCAATCATAAGACGACTGTTTCCGTCAGTGCGGAGCTTCCGAAGCTGAAAGAAGAGCACGAAAACAGATTGCCATGGAAGCTCTATTAAATCCAGAACAAGCATTATCGTTGACCTCACGAATCTCCACAGCGAAAATGCAAAGTCTCACGAATTTACAGAAAACATCGATGAAATTTTGCACCGGGAAGCATCAGGTCCATTCGACTCGCTGGAAAAGAGGTAGTTTGACTTTGAGAGCTGTGATAGATTCGGACACGATTGATCAATTAGGGATCAAAGAGTCCGATATCCGAAACCCGGCGATCTCGACGTCGTATCGGATTCCGAAGCTGCCGAAGCCGAATCCTACTGTGTTGGATGCTCAAGCTAGGGTTTGTACTGGTCCTATTCAGACTAGGCCTCTGGGAGAGGAACAAGCTTTTAAAGTCTTGGATACAATTTTGAAATCAGGTTTGACGACGTTTCTTTTCCCGCCAATTATAGTTGTTGAGTTCACTATTGTTTGAATTTTAGTTAACGTGACCGTTGTCCATCATTCCAGAGAATTATTTTCCTAAACTTTTAAAACTGAGAAAACAGAAACTGAATTGAAAGAAATGAGCACTAGTTAATTTTTTTTTTTTTTTTTATGAAACACTCGTATACTGAGACTACTCCAATTGTTTCGCAGAATTACTTGCATATATAATTGATATAATGAAGCTGTACTGCTCCTCCCGCATCTGTGTTGGCCGGAAATGGGACGGCTTATCATCACAGACACAAGGGAATTGAAGAAAAGGAATGGAAGTAAGAAGAAAAAAAATACACAATATTTACGTGGAAAACTCTTATGAATCAAGGAAAAACCACGAGACACTAAGTCCACAAAATATACTATGTATGAGATGGGTGATTACAAATAGGATGCGAAAACAAGAACAGAACACACAGTTTGTCCTCACCGCACTCTGCTTCTTTTCTTCATCTCCTCTGTTTTCTTTTCACACACTTCTCTTTTTCTTCTCACCGTAATACATCTATCTACACACACACACACACACACACATATATATATATACATAAGACCAGCAGCAGCAATGATCACCACGCCCTGCTCCATGGTTGGTGCACAGTTCTCAAGAAGCATGCATATGTTTACCCTGTTCAGTAGCAGGGAGCGCATGTCTGTAGTAGCAGACAGATCTGCTATTGAAGTTCCAATGTTACCCAAACAGACAGGTCAACTAACCCCTTTCATAACGTAGCAGATTTTTTAATTACCTTATTAGGCCGGTCAACCTTGTTGACCGTCTTCCCATTTAGGTCGGTCAACGCCCTGTTGACCGCCGTCATTTGTTGTTCTGAGAACCCTCAGCTACACCGGTCAATTTGGACCTACAACCAGTCAACCATATTGACCGGTCGTTGACCGTCCATCTGGTCAACCATGTTTACCGTCCATCCGGTCAACCATGTTGACCGGAATTTCTTCTTGTTCCGTCTGAGTCCTTCAATCACAAGAACTTCTTCACGGGAGTGATTCCTAACAAACTTCCCCTCACGACCGTGTGGAAGTTAAATCTGTTAGCCGGGCCATTTTGCAGCATGCCTCATTCTTTCCTTTTGGTAGGATCTTAGTCATCATGTCTACCCCATTCTCTTCCGTGCTAACCTTGTCCAGTGACAGTAGACCTTCCTCCGGCACATCTCTTTCCCAATGATATCGTACATCAATGTGCTTTGATCTGGAATGAAGTGAAGAGTTCTTATATAGATGAATGGCACTCTGACTATCACAAAGTACCACATATCTTTCCTGTTCAATGGCCAACTCTTGAACGAATTCCTTCATCCACAACATCTCCTTCCAGGCCTCCGTCACTGCGATGTATTCCGCTTCAGTAGTGGATAGGGCTACGCATTTTTATAGCTTGGACTGCCAAGAAATTGCACCTCCCGCAAATTTCACTAAGTAACCCGATCTAGACTTGCGCGTGTCAATATCTCCGGCCATATTCGCGTCCGAGTAAGCCACTAATTGAGGCTTGTCACTTTCAAGATACAAGCACCTCTTAGAAGTTTCCCAAATATATCTCATGATCCACTTCACCGCGGACCAGTGTTCTTTTCCTGGATTGGACAGAAACCTGCTAACTGTCCCAACGGCATGAACTATGTCAGGTCTGGTGCATACCAAGGCATACATCAGGCTTCCCACTACTGATGAGTAAGGAACGTCTTTCATGTATTTCTTCTTGTCATCCGAGGTCGGTCATTGATGAGTACTCAGCCTGTAGTGATTTGCCAACGGTGTGTTTACGGGCTTTGACTTATCCACGTTGAATCGTTGGAGCACTTTCTCAATATAGTTCTCTTGAGACAACCACAATTTTCTTACCTTTCGATCGCGTAAGATTCTGACTCCCAGAATCTGCTTAGCCGATCCAAGGTCCTTCATAGCAAATGACCGCCCAAGCTGCTCCTTTAGCTCCTTTATCCGGGTGTTGTTCCGCCCAACGATCAACATGTCGTCTACATACAAGAGAATGATAACAAAGTTATCATCCGAGAACCTCTGTACAAATACGCAGTGATCACGAGTTGTCCGCCGGTACCCCTAACTGGTCATAACTAACTCAAATTTCTTATACCACTGCCTAGGAGCTTGCTTCAACCCGTACAGATTTTTTCTTAGACGACAAACAAGTTTCTCCTTCCCCTTAGCTTTAAACCCTTCCGGTTATTCCATGTAGATCTCGTCCTCAAGCTCTCAATGGAGGAATGCAGTCCGGAGATCCATCTGTTCCACCTCAAGATCCTGGGCGACACTCAGGCCTGGTACTATCCGTATGGAGTACATTTTCACAATAAGAGTAAAGATCTCAACAAAATCAACCCTTTTTTGTTGACTAAAGCCCTTCACTATCAGCCATGCCTTGTACTTTGGCTTCATGGCATTCTCGTCCGACTTCAAACAGAAGACCCATTTGTTCTTGAGGACCTTCTTTCCCTTTGAAAGTTTAACCAAGTCGAAGGTGTAGTTCTCATGAAGAGAATTCATTTCTTCTTTCATGGCTTCTAGCCAATCCTCTTTGCTGTCGTCCTTCATCGCTTCTTCATAGTCCTCAGGCTCTTCGGCATCAATAAGGATGACATATTCATTAGGTGACAGACAGACGAACGGCCGCCTGTTGCGTGAAGATCGTCTAACAGAGACATTCCCGGCCGGTTGAGGAATGACTCCATCCATGGTGTCATCCGAAGCCATGATCTCTTCTTCATTATCCTCAACCATCTCAGGACCATGATCCTCTCCTTCCAATGATGCCGGACGGACAGCTTCAACGCTTTGTCCGTTTGCTTATCATAGCACTTGGCCTTCCTGCCAATATCTTTAATCGTCTCATTTTCATTAAAGATTACGTCCCTAGATCGGATGAGCCTTCTGGTAGCTGGATCATAGAACCGGTAGCCCAGTTCATCTTCCCCGTAGCCCAGAAAGACGCACTGCATCGTCTTTAGCTCCAGCTTTGTCCTTTCGTCTCTTGGGACATGTACAAATGCTTTGCACCCAAATACTCATAAATGATCATAGGATGGCTCTTTGCCCGTCGATATCTTCTCCGGCACTTTACCCATCAGAGGTTTATTGGGCGACCTGTTTATAATGTAGGCCGCCGTCCTGAGTGCTTCTGCTCAGAAGGATGCATGAAGTTTTGCCTCAGAGAGCATGCAACGTACTCTCTCCAAAAGCGTACGATTCATCCGTTCTGCCACTCCATTCAACTGTGGTGTCTTTTGGTGCCTAATACCATGTGACCGGTAGTAGGCATCAAAAGGTCTCAAATATTCGCCACCGTTGTCACTTCAAACGGCCTTCAGCTTCTTCCCCGTCTAACGCTCTATAAGAGCATGGAATTGTTCAAAGGTACCAAGAACCTGATCCTTGGTTTTTCGGTGGGTAAACCCACAGCCTTCTAAAACAGTCGTCAATGAAAGAAATAAAATACTGGGCTCCACCAAATGACCTTTCTTTGAATGGTTCACAGACATCTGTGTGGACAAGATCTAGAAACTCTGCCTTTGGAGAAGACAAGTCTCCATGAAATGAGACTCTCCTCTGTTTGCCGGCCAAGCAATGATGACACATCTTTGGTTCTTCCTCCTTTGCTCCAGCGATTAGGCATTTCCTGACCAAATAAGACAGCTCACGATCACTCATGTGGCCTAACCTTCTGTGCCACAGATCAATTGTCTCTTTATAGATTGTAGCGTTCACGTCTTCGGCTACTGCACAAGCCTTCATCACATATAGGCCGAAGCCCTTCTTCCTTCTTGCTACAACAAGAGACCCTCTAGTCAGCTTCCATTCACCTTCACAAAAGGTATTGCAGTAACCTTCATCATCCAACCGACCGACTGAGATGACATTCAGTCGAATATTAGGGACATGACGCACATCCTTCAGCATCAGTTTTGTCCCATTGTTTGTGACCAAGACAACATATCCTCTGCCTACGACCGGCGATGTTCCTTCGTTTCCCATCCTTGTTACTCCAAAATCTCCTGGAGTGTAGGATGTGAACAGTTGCCTTCTGGACGTGTCATGCAAAGTAGCACCGGAATCGATTACCCAGCCGGACTTCTCGTCAGTCATATTTGTCACATCTCCTTCACTTGTCAACAGAAGACCGCCTCCTGTGACCACTGAGACGGAGAACTTTTCCTCTGCCTGTCCTATCACCTTTTTCTTTTTCCACATTTTTCCGCTTCCATTTGAAGCAATGCTTCTTAATGTGACCCTTCTTGCCACAGTGGTAGCACTCAAGGTTTTTATACCTTGACCTTGACTTGCTGCGGGCTTTCTCTCCTTACTTTTGACCACGACCTCTACTTCTTTCCCTCGATTCAATCATAAGTACCTCAGACGTCGAGGTCCCTTGTGACCTCCTTGACTCATTCATAAGTAGGGAAGTAATAACCTCATCCAACCTTAGTGTGTCCTTTCCAAACAATAAGACTGTGACAATATGATCATAGGAGGCCGGCAGAAAAGCCAGCAGAACCAATGCCTTGTCCTCCTACTTGATTTCTTCGTCAACGGCGGACATCTGCGTCAATATTCGGTTGAACTCGTCCAGATGCTTCTCGAAGCTTCCTCCTTCCAACAACCGTAAGCCATAAAATTACTTCTTAATGTGTAGTCTGGTTGTCAAAGATTTGGATTTATACCGGCTCTCCAACTTCTCCTAGACCTCCGCCGAGTCAGTCAAGCCAAGCACTTCCTGGAGAGTGTTGTCCGCCAAACACAGTTTGATGGTGTAGTTTGCAAGATCTCTTTTGTCTTGCCATTCATCATCGGTCAAGTTTGCGGGCTTCTCATCCTTCTTCTTCAGCGCGTTTATCGTCTCTTCTCTAGTAAGAACGTTTTTCACCCTTTCTTGCCAGAGGATGAAGTTACCCTACCCGTTGAACTGCTCAACACTGAACGGCAGATTTTTTGATGATGCTGACGTCATTAGAACAAAGTTCTCAACCTTACTCTCTGATACCACTTGTTGGCCTAAAATGGGGCGGCCTACCGTCACAGATACAAGAGAATTGAAGAGAATGAATGGAAGTAGGAAGAAAAAGAATACACAATATTTACGTGAAAAACCCTTATGAATCAAGGAAAAAATCACGGGATACTAAGTCCACAAAATATACTATGTATGAGATGGGTGATTACAAACAAGAGGCGAAAATAATAACAGAACACACAGTTTGTCCTCACTGCACTCTGCTTCTTTTCTTCCTCTCCCCTGTTTTCTTTTCACACACTTCTCTTTTTCTTCTCACCGTAGTACATCTGTCTACACACACACACACATATATATATACATAAGACTAGCAGAAGCAAGGATCACCACGCCCTACTCCATGGTTGGTGCACAATTTCCAAGAAGTATGCATATGTTTACCCTATTCAGCAGCAGGCGGCGCATGCCTGCAGCAGCAGACAGATCTGTTGTTGAACTTCCAAGGTTACCTAAACAGGCAAGTCAACCAACCCCTTTCATAACATAACAGATTTTCTGAATTACCTTATTAAGCCGGTCAACCTTATTGACCGTTTTCCCATTTAGGCCGGTCAACGCCCTGTTGACCGTCGTCATTTGTTGTTCTGAGAACCCTCAGCCACACCGGTCAACTTGGACCTACTACCGGTTGTTGACCGTCCATCCGGTCAACCATGTTGACCGGAACTTCTTCTTGTTCCGTTTGAATCCTTCAATCACAAGAATTTCTTCACGGGAGTGATTCCCAACATGTTGCACACATGAAATCACCTTGTAAAGTTATTTGTATCAGTCGACTTTGGCTAGTTGTTTGTATTAGTCGTCTTTGGCTATTAATACTTTATGAGACAAATATCATATGTCTTCGGATTGTCAGATTATTTCACAATTTAATAATGTGAAATCAGATATTAACATACTTAAAGACGTACTCAGCGTTCTTTCTCAAATATAACAAAACAGTACGAGATTTGGCCTTGTTGGAATATTGAGATTGATGGAACTGAAAAAGATGGTAGAATTTGTGGGAAAATGTTCAACTTTTTCTCTAATAGACTTGTGAAAGAAATGTTTTTCTAGAAAGGGTTTCTGTCACGCCCTGAGAGAAAATCCACCATCTTTTCATTTTCTTGCTGACTTTTCCAAGGCCCAAACTAAGCCTAGGGGGAAAATCGGAGAGATTGAAATGCTTGGAAGATGATTGTTATAAACAGAGCGTTGAGTTTCTCTGAAACTAGTATGTCAGTGCAAAATCTTGACTGGTGAATCAGATATTTTAAAGAGCATTATCACAGTATTGTTTGGTCTTCTGTGTTGGCAAATTTTGTGTTAAAAGGGTGAGTTAATTGAGTTGTAATTAAGTCACTAGGTGCAGGATTGTGCCTTGCTGGAAGATTGATATACACTCAGCGCATGCCTGTGGGCTGCCGCACAATAAGTGCTCAAAGACCGCTCGTATAGCACACTGGACAAGAGCAAGTATTCAGCCTGTGTTGGACCAATGCTCGAGCGTTGGGTTGCCTGAGTGTTGCAGTGTGAGGAACGTTGAAGTGAGATGACAGAATTTGTCCCTCTGCAGTCTTCTCTGAGAGTTTTTGGAGCAGTCTTCTCTGAGAATGTAATGGAAGTAATTGTCATTTCTGAGGATCCAAAATCAAGATGACTTCATCTTTTAGACACAAAAATCTCTCAATCCGCAAATCATAAAACACTAAATTCAAATCTGATAGCCATTAGATGTAATGTTCTTGAGGAAGCTGGAGATTGAGAGCTGAAAACATGTTCGTTCAGGACTATCCATAGGAAGAATTCTAGATATTTTGCTTTTGCTACAAGAATGAAGATATAAAGAGTTTTTAATATGGGTATGGGATTAGTTGGCTAATGTATAGTGCATCTGAAACAGTAAAATTTTTTAATGAGTGACTAACAATTAGAAGAGTTTATCTCTTGAACAATTGTTTCAAGAATTTTCCCTTTCACAACAAGATCAAGTGTTATTTAATTATTCTGTAATTTATTGGTGATATTGTTGTGTGGATGAACTTGCTGAACTTTTAATAGTCTCATCTAGTAAATAATTCTTTATATGTTTTGAATTATTGAGTTTTTGTTTTTAATTCTGCAGTGTTTACACATATTTGCGCCTCCAAGTATACGTGGGTCCAAAATTTTGTTTTCACTTATGACAGTCAATTTTTTTTTGGCAACTAGACTTATGACATTTATTAAACCAGATGTACAGAAGAGAAATGACTTGATTGCATTTGTGGTAAAATTTACCTCATCTCTCCAAGTATTTTAATGCTGCAAATCACAGTGATTTCTGAAGTTTCTTTCTTTCCCCACAAATGGGGATACATGTTTATGTGGATTGTCAGCGAAAGGAGAACTCAGGGATGAAATAGTTTCTACATCACAGCTTGGTGCATTTTTTGCTGGAATGACCATCCGTGCAAATGCATTTCCAGAAGCAACTCAATGGAGTGAAGGAGAAAGACGTGCTATGGATGCTTTCTGGCCACAGCTGGTTCGAGCACTTCCACCTGATATAATATTCATAGCTGATCCCGAAGGCTCTATAATGGGAGTGGGAAGTTCAATTGGACCCCAGTATTCGGGGAGCAACCCCAGTGAAATGAGGCTAGTTGGTGCCCTAAGAGAAGTTCTAGCAGGAGGTCATCTTGGATACGAGGAGGTTCAGGGTATTCTAAGAGATGTTCTTCCACTAGTATCAGAAGATAAAAAATCCGTAGGAGTGAGTGAGTCATTACTTTCAGCATTTCTGATAGGGCAGCGAATGAACAGGGAAACAGACCGTGAGCTCAAAGCATACTGTCTTGTATTTGATGATGAGCTTGGTAATGCTGTTAACTCAGTATGTTGATGGTACAAGTACTGCATTTTCATTTTGCAGTTGACTGCAACAATGAGTATTATTCCTCAATCTTTTGTGATCCCCAGGTCCTCCACCGGTTGCTGATGTTGGATCGCTGACCCACTATGGTGAACCTTATGATGGTAACACACGTTATTTCAGGAGCACATTGTTTGTTGCTGCAGTGAGATCGTCCTATGGTGAATCCTGTTTGCTACATGGGGTGGATTGGATGCCACCAAAGGTCAGCTCTGTGGCCTTTTATTGTTTTAGCCTGTATATAAACGTTTGCACTTTCAAAGGCCTAGTAAGTGTGGGTAGTAATGTTACCACTAGCAATGCATTTCTCCATACAGAGAGAACTTCCCCTCCCATTCTTACCTAGTAAACAAACCGGGACTCCTTGAACATGTCTTCAACTCATTGAAGTCATTTGATAATGTAATCTCAATTTCTTAACATATTATCACCTTCAAAAGAAAATTCTCCTATCTGCTGAAATGTGTGACATGTAATAGCATTCTCAACTTTTCTTTTTTCACATCACCATATGTGATGCACAAAGGAGTGAATAATAGAGAAGGAGAGAAGAAGAATAAGAAGCAAAGGCGGAAGGAGGGAGGGAGAAGAGATAGCCGAGAGGAGAAGGAAAGAAGAAGCAAGCGGAAGAGAGAATTGGGCAACAATCATTTTCATTATATTATTCATTCATAATTACTAAAATAATAAAATCTTGATCCTTATATAGATTAGGTTAATTAGTAAATAAATATAATTTTTTAATTAACACGGACGAATGACCTAAAATAAAGAAATAACTGAAAGGAAATATGCCTTTCTATAAGTACTCTAAAAATTATCAAAATTATATGATTTAAAAAATCTTTAAGATATGACATGAAGAAACAAATCTAATAAAATAAATTAATTGATCAAATTTTCAATATGTTCTCATTAATATGGCGTGTGGATTTGCATTTTAACTCCTCTCCTTTGTCTAGGGAGGTGTAACTGAGGAGCAAATGCTAAAATACATGGGGGCAAATACACACTTAACGCCTTTGCAAGCTAAACAGCTGCTTGAGGTATTATTGATTCCTGTTACCGCCTGGTCTTGTCGTGTTTCTAATTTTCTCATCTGCTGCCATCCTTCCCAGTAATTTTTTCTCCATAATTGACTTGTATATGGTGATATGTCAGGATGACGAGCTGGGCTTTGCCTATTTAAGTCAACGAGAAGCGCGTCCATCAATGTAAGCAAACACCTTGAGAAACTATTCTAGGAATTTCTTCTGCTGTTATTATCTTTCAAATGGTGAGGAAAATTTAGCCCCAATGGCTGTAATCAATTTTAAGTGAAAAACTTGCCAATTTCATTTCAATGAATATAATTAAGGCATCAATTAAGATTTCCCTGTCATTAAATTGGAATCAAGAAAGCAAAATTTTGAGGGATGTGAGCTCATATGGATGCAGGTGCCTAGAATATCTATGCAATCTAAGTTTGTGAGTCTCTGACCATAAAATGGGCAAGGCCCCAAACTTGTGATCCTGAAGAAGGCCAGTAAGTATGATAAATATAGCTCGGTCCTGATGAGTATTTCAAGGTTAGCCTAATGAATAAGACTCTCACATTATTAGGTTTTGGAAGGGCTAAATAGGCATAGCCTCACCCCTAAATTGCATAAAGGCTATTTCATGATTTCAACTTGTTACCTTTAGGCCAAAATGAAGTAATCTTATCATTGTGTCAAGGCCAATTTTGTCCTTACATGTATTTAGCAAATGAAGAAAGAAAAAAAAGTTTTGGTTCAGAGAGAGGCTGCAAAAATCCCTTCTGTAGATAAATGATTATGTTCCTTGGGTGGTTTATGACAAAAACTTCATGACTTTTCTTCCTTACTCTGCTTATAACAAACTTAAATCACCATAGGATGTTGGAAGACCATTTTTCTTCAAAGGAAGCTGCTCATGACCCTCTTTCTGACCCACACAACCTCAAAAACGAAAAGAATTCCAAGTGACTGAAAAGTCAAAAGAGAAAATCACAGTTGTCAATGTCTCCCTCGGATAGACGAGTTTGAAAACCTTATTGGAGGAAAATGTTGTGCAGAACTAGTAACAAACCCTTCAATACAAGGGGAGGTAGTGTTAAAAAGAGGCACGTCCTGCTTTCTGCCTGTATGGTGAACACTATTTGGGTGCTGAAGCTCATGTTCATTAACTGTATCGAAATACAGATGCTGTGTTCTCTCAGGTCTTTGGGAGCAAAGAGTAGTATTTATATGACGTTGAAGGAAAGTTGGTCACAATCTTTGTGGGTTCTCTGCAGGTATTCATTGATTGGGTTAAGGGAACACATCAAGAAGCGTCCACCATTGGCGACATCTGAAAAAGTTCAGCAATTTGTGAGGGTGAGTTTTGTCATAAATGATTAAATAGACAAATTGTTGCACACATTCTTGCTTCTGTTGCCTTTTTATTTTCTGATATAAAACAAGAATTTCGGTGGGAAATACTCTTATGCACATAGAATATGTCAAGAAATGATTAGTTCAGAAGTTCCTATATTGCTGCTATTACATTTGATGGTGCCAGTGGGCATTGGAAAGTGTGAAGCTGCTTTCTATTTAGGACTGCCGTGGCTTTGACCAAAACATAGTTTTGGCAAAGGTAGCTCCTTGGATGCTTTTGAAAGCTTCTTTTTTGAAATGTTTTAGTTAATTTTCCAAAGGTGATCTAAAAATAAGCCTGAGACTTTTTAAAGAATGCAACACAGAACTTGATGTTTCAACAGGCCAGGGGGAGGGAAGCAATCATTGCAGGATTTTATCATGAAGGATATGAAGAGCCATTGCTCATGCTTATGAGAAGGAGAGGCGTTCATGCTGGTCTAGTAGTGAAGGTCAGTACTTTGTCATTCCTTTTTCTTTCATTATGACTTCAGCATCAATTTCTTTTATTTTCCTTTTCTTTCTGAGACTCTGATTTACTTGTGATGGCAGCATTTCTCCACTTTCTCCAATATTACTTTGATGGTTTTTATTTAGGCTTTCATATCAATTACTGCGTACATTGTCCAAAAAATTGCCTCTCATCAGTCTGTGGTGCATTGTATAGGGTGAGGAAGGGGCACTTTCTCTGACAACAAAACTGCGATCAGCAAATGCATCAAAAGGACTTCCTGTTAACTATTGTTCCGGATTTCGTTCATCAATCACTGCAGCTGCATATGAAGTTGATGGTTTGTTTCATTTTTCACCTACTGAAGTATATTTCCTTCTAGATTGTTTATAAGCCACATAATCTCAGGTTGTATCATTTTATCATTATTTCTAACTGATATATCATGTAATAAATCGTTCCAGCATCAAAGTCCCAGGAATGTACCTGAAGAGTGCATTTGTTTGTGCTTTTAGGTGTATCACGAGAGAGTTTTTGCATTGAAGTTAATGCCAAGGACTGTGGTTTCGAGCCAACTGACACTCCAAGGACGGATAGATCGGTAAGGAGGAACTCGTCATCATTTGCATCTTGATGTTCTTTATAGCTTGCTAGGGTTTTGCCTACCCTTGAGTGATGCAACATCCATCCATCCATCTATCCAAAATACTGGCTCATATAAAAATTAATGGATAGATAGGCATTACGTAACCTGAGAGTATCCTAAGGGTGTCCATAAGGTGTCAGAGGCTTTATGATGTGACAGGCTTCTCCTTAGTATGTTATACACATAGCAGGCAGATTATAGTAGATTTGCATGGTGCACAACTGTGGGTTTCACACACATATACCTTTACAGATAGTGATGGATTTGCATGCTACATGTTACAACAGGTTCAATACACATACAGCTAGACAGATAATACACCGTAAGTGCATTCATCATGGTGGATGACCTTGATCCCACCAAATTCAGATTCCCCTAATTTGAACAGAGGTTGATTGTGGAGCCCACTATGGCCCCGCTAGGCAGGTCCTTGTCTAACTATTTTTTGTTGGAGTGGCTTCAAACATTATCTGTTCATCTTTCTTAACGGATAAAGGGAGTAGAATGAATTTGGGATGTGCATCTACCAATTATTCAGGTAGATTCCAATTGGTGTCATTAGGGGGACACCCTTGAGTGACGTGGTGTCCCATTGATCCATTCATATTATTGGGCCAACCTAAAAATAGATTAATTAGACATCACGTTACTCAAGAGTATCCCAAGAGTGTCCATTGGGTATCCCCACGATATTTCCCATCCAATTTGTTAGGGTAATTGGTATCTCTGTGTTTCACATGTAATCTTCTTTCCTTTTATGTTTCTTGCTTACTCCGAATAACTCCCATTGCATTCCTCACCCTTCCTTTTGGGGAGATGTAATCATTTGACAAGTTAAAAACTGTTTGCTAATGCAGGTATCTAAGAATATAGAGTTAGGTTTGGCAGCTCTCCGTGGTGAGAAGGGACCGGCTTATGATCGAATTCTCTTGAATGCTGGAATGGTGGATCATTTGTTGGGGTGTAATGGTGCAGGAGACATATCCACAGCATTGGAGAGAGCCAGAGAAGCCATTGATAGTGGTAAGGCACTTAAGAGACTGTTAAATTACATCAAGAACTCTCACAAAGTGAAGTAAATTCCCAAGTAGTGTGGGCAGGCAACAGCCATGTCCAGATCTCAAGGAATCCCTCCTTTGTTTCCAGCACTCCCCTCAAATAAAAGGAATTTATTCAAATTCCTGTCGAAATGTATATGTTCTCGGTCAATCAAAGTTAGGGACTTATAGTTGTAATATTTTCATGAAAAATCCTCAGATTTATGTCAAGAACAATAAGAGGACGAGCAAATTTTCGTTAGTTAGAAATGTATATCAAATGCATACTATTTATTGGAATATGGGTCACTCCCGTATGGAAAATATTATTGTATTTGCCATGCGCGACGATGTGGCTCAGAGTGGAAGAAAGGACGGTGTAGTTATACTTGGTTGGAGTGGAAGAAGGGCCGAAATGGTTATACTTAGTCGGAGTGTAAGAAGGGCCGGAGTGGTTATACTTAGCCGGAGTGAAAATTTTTGGAGTGGAATTCCAGAAAGGTCCATAAGGTCAGAGAGGATCACAAGGTTGGAGAGATGAAAATTTGCCGGAGTGGTGCCGCCAGAATAAAGTCACATGGCAAGTCAAATGCTAATGACCGAGGACTCTAACTGACAACTGAAGACACTAATTAATGATCGAGAAATCTAACTGACGGCTGAAGACACTGATTGAAGACTAAGGACTCTAGCTGACGGTCGAAAACACTGATTGAAAGCCGATGACTCTAACTGATGACCAAAAATAACATGTTTGAAAAAACTAGTCATCTGCAAAGTCTGTGCAGACAACTTTGTAGAAAAGAGAGTTGACTTTCAGAATTGATAGCCGACTCTGTAGAACCGGTCGACTGCTCCCGACAGAAAGGCGATTTTGTAAAGTAAGTGACAAGCTCTGTAGTGCACACAACTGCCTTGTAGAGTAAATAGTCATCCGATACCTTTTATATATATATATATATGTGTGTGTGTTAAATTTGAAGGAT
>JAODPA010001854.1:0-13111 GCA_025585075.1 Nepenthes mirabilis | reverse complement strand
ATATATATAGAGAGAGAGAGAGAGAGAGAGAGAGAGAGAGAGATGGGCTAGTGATGGTGGCAGCAAATGGGGGAGGGGGCATTTGAGTTTCGTAGCAACCTTCAGCTCTTCATGAAGCACAAGAAATATTTTCTTCAGTCGCATGTGCCTCTGCATACACCAATCATTACAAAATTGAAAAAAAATCTCAGTTAGCATGATTCTCGTTTAAAATCCCACTTAGCAATGACAGGGTGTCCACATCTTTGATATAAACAATAGCTCTTGGAGATCGAACAACAGGACACAAGATAGCAAAGTAGAAAATAATTACAATTGCCACTATTTCTCTGGGCTCTTTTTCTTTGAATAAAAGGTTTTTCAGCTTTTTCACTGTTCTTGCAACTCTACAATTCACCAGAAATCAGATCATTATATTGCAAATTTACAACCCTAGAAAGTAGCATTGACAGGATCCTATCTACCAAAACTTCTACATATGGTTCCGGAAAACAAAATCAAGAGTCTTTCAGGAGAAGACTTAAAAAGAGAAATGCAACACACTAATTGGTGAATCTCTAATAGATATTTAGAATTAATTTGTTCATATTCTATCTCCTATATCTTAGTTTTCATTAGTCATTCACTTGAAAATTGTGAAAGGACATTCAATTGCAGATCCAAGTTTAATATACAGAGGTCTGGCCCCACTGAAAAAAATTATTTTTATAAAGGCCTGAGTGAATATAGAGCGGAGGGTAGTAATTGGCAAAGAGTTCTCGATCCCACTTACCAAAACAATCACTATTCTATATGATAGTACAAATTTTGATTTACATAAATGACCCCAAGAAATTCTCAACATTATCAACAGAACTGTTTAAAGTTCATGGAAAAAAGATAGCAGTTATGGTAACAAATATATCACTTTTGACATCTTTCATTTAGCCTCAATATTGAGTTTTGTTTATTGTGCTTCTTTGGCAATATTTTAACTTCATTTACTTATGAACTAAAATTATTGAATAGCCTGACTAGCAAAATGTACAAAAAAATATTAACCTAATTAACTATTTCAAATATAATCAAGCTTAATTCTGATTTCTGTCGTAAAATTTGTCCTAAAAAGGGAAAATTGGAAGACAAGATAAATAGCATATAAGAATTAGGCCATAATATGTAGAAGCTGCCTTAGATACACATACAACGGTCGCATTTCCAGGTTCAATTGTAAGGAGTAAGATAACACTGCTTCTAATTTTGGAGGTATGTTTGTCAGAAGTACAGGGCAAAATAGTATTATTTACTTTGTGGATGTAAGGATCATAATGTGCTCTGTCTCTATTATCTGTATTCCACATTCTCTTTAGCCATCATTCTTTGAAACAATATACTGTAAATTGGGCAATTTAGGAATATTTCTGAATCCCCCACTGACCTTCAAGATCTCCTTTTGTGATATTCAAACAAAATAACATAAAAAGCATAAACATGTAACCCTCAGAACAAAACTAGTCAAGCTCTGCAGTATAAGTACATAAGGCAGACCAATGGCCCTAAAACATTTTACAAATATCTGACAGGCAGAACCTCAATCTGATGCACAGTTCTTATTACAGTGCAGTTTACAAGGCACCAAGCAGACTTTTTTCGGTGGGGGGGGAGGGATTAATTAGCACAAAGCACAATTATCCAAAGGAAATCACTAAACCTGCAAGCTACAGGAAAAATGCTTCATTCATCACACAAATAAATTGACAATACAGCAAACTTAAATTCAGAAATCTGTTCAAGATTAATACAACTATATTACACAGATAGAAGCAATTGATTTTTTTAAAAAAAGGAAAAAAGTGTATTATGCTAAAAGATTAGTCAGCTATAAATATGAATGTACACTGTTCTCAATGAGCTCAGAGTTCAGACGCATCTTTCAAGTTTCATATACAGCAACAGACAGCATAGAACCATGAACTAATTTTCTTTTAAAGAACAGAAAATGCATACCGGTCCACAGTGCCGATATCTCTGTCTCAGCTGGTCTACAATGTTCTGGTATCTTACCATATCTCTACCTTTTGCACTTATAAGATCCCTGCCTAGCTTTTCAAAGTCCTTCCTAAATAAAGAGACATTTTTTTGGTGTTAAAAGAATTTACAGCATAGACATTTCATCAAAAAAAAGAAACAAACTCCATCAGTACCTTACGCCCTCCAGGATATTGTTCAGGGAACAGTAACTGTCATACTTCTCCTGATACTCTTGCACATATTCTTTATACCTAAGGAGAGTGAAACAAAAACAAGGAGTGTAACAAGGAGGGAAATGACACTCTATGAAAGAGTATGTTGACACCATTCAACCTGAAAAAAAAAAAGAGTCATAGACATGAAAACCAGTAGTATGATTACTCACTGTGAGAAGTCCTTAATTGGGCCCTTCAGTTCTGGCTCATCCCTTTCATACTTTGAGTACAAATTATCTTCATCTGAAGATTTTCTTCTCTTGCTGTCACCGTTGTGTCCCTTGTTCAAGGAATCACCTTTTCGTCTGTCAGTAGCATCTGCCGATGCATTAGAATTTTGTGATTTATTTCTTTTGACAGAGCAAGGAGCAAGTTCTTGCTTAGAGTCACGATGTTGTGCCCTAACATGTGAACTCTTATGTGTGTCTCCATAGCCTTTGATACCAATCTGTTCACCTTCAATTGCTTGATGACTAATATTTGGTGCTTTATTTGACAGGGACCTCATTTCAGCTGCTGAATTTTGCAGATGAGACTGCACAAGTGTGCGAAGAGGTCTCAGAGGATCTTCTGTGTTCGGATATGGGGGCCATCTCTTTGATGAACCCTTTAAATTTCCAGGAACCCCTGCTCTTAAATTAGGGGTGGATGGCTTCCCTGCATCTAAATTTGGCGGGCCAGCAGGTTTTTCTCTGCCCAAATGTGCATTCCAAGTATCTGAATTGCCTCCTTTGGTGTCCCACTGTTTAAATGAACCTTTTCTTTCAAGCTGCTTCTTATCTCCTCCTGGTTTCTTGGGCAAGGGCTTGCAAAGCTCACTTAACTCCAGGTCCGACAGCTCTCTATGGAGCATGCCACATCTCCCATTCACAAGAGGAGACCTGCCTGCATTGATGCTATGGCCCCTATCACTTGCCTTTGGTGAAGATCCCATGATTTGTGAGTTCAGGAGGTGCACTTCCATGTTAAACTTTTTAACATGATCACCATATTTCCGATATTCAGATTCCCAGGGCATTGGCTGTCTGTTTCTACGACCACTTTCCTTAACCTTTCTATTTGACTTTTCACTTGAATTTCCAATTTCATCTGGCATCACTCTGTGGAATTTATCTTTCTGCTTTGGAAGACGATGTGTATGGACACTCTGTTCTTGGTACTTCACACACCGTCCCAAGCTATCTGCATGCTTACCAGATCTATCTGCAGTTTCAGTATCATGTGACCATGCAGCAGATCTTCTACTTGATTGCTGCATCTCCGCAATAGTTTTTTCAGGGGCTGCATAGTTATATCCTTTCTGCAAGTCAGACTTCACACTATAACTATTGTACATATTTGGCATTTGGCTGTCTAGACTCTTATAATGCTTTTGATTGAGTCTACCAGGAGAAATTTTGTATTGGTTTCCAGAGAAGTGGGGGGCCTGATGCCCATGTTTAGAAGACTGAGCCAAAATTCCTGCTTTGGATCTTTTAAGATGGTGAGAATCTTCCTCTAAGTGGTTTGTGTCAGCAGCCCTTTTGTATTTACCTCTGGATTTTTCAGATCCATCTAGCTGCTCATGCCAGATATCATCTGAAACAATATTTTCCCTGCCATTGAACATATCTTGATGCTGATGATCAGGTGAGGTATGTTGATATTTTTCAACAGATTTGACATCAGCATTCGTTGCTGAGACCACAACTGTTGTTTGCTCAGCTTCCTGAGCATTATCAGGCAAGTCCTCGATCTCAACATCTTGAGACCCATGACTATCCTGCTTTTCATTAATCCCACTATGATTGGGTTCTTTTTCATCACCAATTGTTATTATATCCACATCTACATCAGATCCCTCTTTGCTGTCGTAAGAAGAGTCACTGTCGCTATCACTGCTACTTACACTCCCACTCCCTTCAGGGCTTGTACTACTGGTCCTCCTTGGGCTGTCACTATCACTTCTGTTGCTGTCTTTGTCACTGTCATTCCCAGTGTTACTAGAGCTCCCTGCTTGCCCTTCACTATTGACTGAGCCCTTTTTGTCACATAAGTGTGCAGATGAATGCTGCGTGATCTCAATTTTCTCCACCAAATTAGTATGCTCTCCATATTTAGTGGAGTCAGAAAATGCCTGTTCCTCAAAATCCCCAGCAGGGAAGTTTTTTGTTAAGCACGAATGTGGTTGACCAGGCACTGCACCATGGTTGTCTTCTGGATCAGTCATTTTACGGCTGTTGTCTCCAGGAGAACTGGAAGACAAACACATTAGAAGGGCTTAGAATAGCTGCACACCAAATTAACTAGAAAAAATACATGATAAGATCCCAATTGGTTCCAGCAAAATAAATGATGAACCGATTGAACCAAAAGTATCCTTCTTCAATTTTTTAAATTGGCAAGAATTTTTTTTTAAATCTTTTGCTGATGTTTGTACTTCCGGAACTGACACCAAGAGTGTCACCCACCTAGGTATCAATCTTTCCCCACAGGAGGATGGGCACTTCAAAACCCCAGAACTAAAACACGGCCAGACATAACAGCAACCAGTCTAATAGTGGTACAAGGGTTAAGGAAAAGAGCAGAACCAGAAATATCTTATGTTACAATATAGACGAGAAAAGTTCTTACTCCCAGCCACTGTAGCACTAAAGTTCAAAACAAAAATTGCTTATCCATCCAAAGCCAAAAACTCATCAGGTGAAATATATGGGTTTCACAATCAGCATAGAGATAATCCCAAATGTTATTTGTATGTAATCTCCTGGATATAAACGGTGATTCCTATTAAGAACAAGCAGCGCATAATATGCCCTAGATTAACTACAAATTTAAAAAGGGGAGAGCTACACAAACTATATTTTTAGAGGAACAAAAAGTCTCCAACCTCTGTGGAGAAGCATAAGGTACCTTCCAGTTTCAGCAAATGATCTCTGAATTATTTTTTCCACTTCGACTCCTGGTTTCAACAAATATTGTCCTGAAGCTTGGAATGTTGCAATCTGAGGCGCCAGATTCACAGGGAATATTAAGCCAATGACATTCTCAACATAATGGAAATCTAGAAAACTACTTTAGACTTGCCTTCTTAAGAATGGGTTCAATCTTACGACCAGAGCTGTGAATTGTATTGCCAACAGCTTTCTCCAAGGCCTATCAAAAGGAAGAATAACTTAGAGGTCATTATATCAAAGCATAAAGTTGCATCTCTTACATATATAGTCTGAAGGAAGAATAAACTGCTATGCGTAATACTAGAATATAAAACTTAAAAAACAGTCCTCAGCAGCCAAAGCCTGTTAATCTCAATTATTTACTTACCTTTATGCTCATTCCATTGGGCTTTTCTTTCAGCAGAGTAATTAACAAGTCCTGCAAATCTGTAGACATGGCACTTTGATTGCCCGTGAAACCAGTGGTTCCCTGAACTCCACCAAAAGCCCTGCTTGGGATTTCTCTTACAGAGCTAACATCATTTTCTTTAAATGATTCTTGGATAGCCATAGGATCTTGTGCAATGGCTTGAACATTATTAAGATTTCCTGTTGCAGATGGAGATGCGATAGGGTCAGACTGGTCCGGGGCTGATGGCACAGGTGATGTTGAAAGCCTTCCTTTTACAGGAGTGGTTGAAGGGAATCCATATTTATGAACATCTTTAGGTGGACCACCAGCTGAAACTTCAGTAACATTTTAAAATATCAGAAAAAGGGTAATGTGAACAAATGAACAAAAGAGTTGCCAACGTCTGTAAGGCCTCTTTGACCTTGAGGTGATTCAACTTTCTGCTTCTTGAATGGTGGTTCTTTTTTCTGTTTCGAAGTCTTCAATGGACTAACTATAAAAGTAAATGACAAAACGAAATGTTAGATACACAGTGAAGAAACTGAGGAAAACAAAATGATACTCTACTAATGCAGAACACAGGACTCCATATACCAAAGATTGAGATCATATTGCAAAAGGACATGATATTGAAACCAGTAAGATAAAGTTCGAAATGCAGAAACCATCATATGCTGACCACCATTAGCAGAGCTTGCAAAATAGTAGGATCTCTCCCAAATATGCAGCTAAGAGACAATAGTTAGGTGGTCCTTTGATATAAACCTAAATGGCTGAAAGCCCTATTTAACTGTACTTTCGCCTTTCCAAGAAATTTAGCAAAAATGAGGAAGGAGGGAGAGCATGAAAAATTCAGCAGTAACCCAAACTCACCCTCATCAGAAGCTAATTCCTTCACTCGACTCTTCATGGATGGATTCCCAGGGTCCAAAACAATGGCCCTGTCACAAATGAAATATTAGTATACCCACTGGAGGGAAATACATAGGATATAGATGGATGAGAACACCATAAGAAGTTTCATATAAACCTATAACAAGTCAGCAGAGAAATCTTCCTTCTAGACTTCTAGTTTGATTCATTGAGACCAATTAATATCATATCCAACACACCAATTTGAAATCAGAATACTGGTCATGCCATTTGCTGTAAATTCAAAGAGACATATGAAGGGTTCCTGTCAGTTGTCAGCAAATCAAATTGAACAATTCCATGAATGATGTGCCAATTGATCAGAGACACTGCTAACACATGGCTACTAGACATAGGGAAAAGCAACTTCAAATGACAGTGGAACTGGCAAGAACATGAGCTTACATGTAGCCAAAAATAAAATAAAATAAACAATAAGAAGATAATGAAAGTTCTGGATATACATTGCAAATGGAAGAATTTACAGGTCCGTAGTGACATAAACAGGGGTTCCAATGCTCCACAACAGAACAGCATGAATGGGTAATTATGTTCAAGTTGCTCAATATTCAAAGTTTTACAATCTGAAATACCAATCACTGAAAATACTAACTGAATTAAATGCTACCTACCACGGACTGATGCAGTGTGAATAACCAAAAAGAAAAGGGCAGCAAAATCAAAAAACAGAGGGACAGGATATAAATATTCTACCAAAGTTAAAAAGAGCAATTTTATATAACATACTTCTGTGATTCGAGATTGCGCTTAGCTTCTTCTGATATCATTTTAAGATGGTTCTTTGTAGATTCATCCAATATACGCCGCACATTCAGCTTTCTCCAGGGACGTCCAGACTCCACTAGCAGCCAATCACCATCTTCACCGTTTTGATGTTCTTCGTATATATCACAGAGTTCACCCATTTCAGGTGACCATGTAAATCTGAATTCCTTGCCACCCACATCAATAACCTATTGTATGGAAATTTCAAGACAACATCAGATATCACAGAAATTGAAGTGGATTTCATCACAACCTGAGGCAACAAGAAGTATCTTGACTATCAGGTAAGAATAATTTAAAGAGAGATGCATGCCATAAAAAATTGTCAAAATAATAAAAAAATATCCAAATCAAAAAGAGTAAACAAATAGAATATTATGATAACAATACCAATTATATTCCTGGTATATGGCCAATTACCAGATCCTGAGGATGCTTCTACAATAAGTAAAGAGACAGAACAAGATTCAAAATTAGTTTGTTCCCACATTCATATGCCAGACATGTAGAAGTGACACTATCAAAAATGTCAACGGTGATTATACAATCAGAAGCAAGTAGAAGAAGTGGCGAGAGAACGTTCATATATAATAGTCATGCCATAAAAACATGACATGATTTTAATATGCATGTTTTAGTCACAAACAGATATGCATTTGGTTCCTTACACAACCAAGTTTGAAGTCTTATGACATTTTATTAGGGCTGAATAATAGCAGCATCGAGTTTCCCTTTAGTGGGAAAAAACTCAAAGTGTTTAACACAACTGTAAAGCACAATTTTTTTACCCAAAAAAAAAAAAAAAGAACTCTGTTATTAATCATATTGCTTGATGCACTTAGAACGTGTTTCATCAAGAATGCCACTATAGAGATCAACCAAGAAGACATTATATTTCTAAAAGTTTGAAGGAAAACATCAGAATAATTTATTGTGAGTCCAAACGATAGATTCAATAAATTCTTGTCAATAACCACTCCCACTGAATAAAAACATTACTAAGACGAAATGAGCTCAGATTTAGCACTCACCCCCAGTGCTCTGCTCCTCGCTCTTGCATTTATTCGATAGTGTTTCATCATTTGGCCCATCAAAATAGAACATTGCCAGCACTAACATTGCCAAAAGCGGGACACACTTCAAAAAAACTTAGCAGCTTGCTTTACTTACAAAAATCTCAATGGACGTTCTTAAGCAAGACATATTTGATTTGGTTTAGTCCTAATTTGGTAGCAATATCAAGGAGTGGGAACAAAGTAAACACCTCACAACTAGATCAACCCCCCGAGCAATAGAATAACTAGATAATGTCATCAGACAGACACATAAGATAATCCATTACAGATGAAACACAAGCCCAATCTAGTAACAATTAACAAGGGAGAGGAAGGAAAATTTTCCCCAGTTCAATAAAAATGCTGTCATGGTTGATTTTCCTATGAAGCAACTTGTACTCATACCATCATTCCCAAGTGGAACCATTTCCTTTTCTCCGAAAGAAAAAAGAAAAGAAAATTGATCTTAAGATAGGGTAAACACATCAAAGAAAAAGATAGGCAAAGATGACATTTTCGCAGTCCAACTGTGACTATATCACCATAACTGAATTATCTAAAAACTTTCAGCATTCTTACTAAAACTTCGTTCTTCACAAAAACATTTTGTGTGCATGCTTTAATTCATTGAAGGCATAGTAAGAGGAAAATGGCAGTGATTAATTGCATGTACAGCAAGAAGAATCGCTGCATCACCTAAACTGCCACCCCCACCCAAAATAAAGGAAAAAACACCATTGCTTGTGAGAGGGATGGATGGTGTGGAGGTGAAGATGGGACAGGGATCAAAACCTACCAAGGAATAACTATTTCAAAATATCTTAGGTCCTCCTAAAGAAAAAGCGATTGAGGAGGGTATTAATCACTCAATCCTAAGGCGCTAGATGGAATGAGACATACTTCCCAAATCCTGTGTCATAGGGAAAAAGTTCTTCAAACTGAAAAAAAGAAAACTATAAGATGATCATTAAGCTAACCATAATGCACAGAGTGGACTATTGGGAATATGTCAAAAAAATGGCATTGGCAGAGATTAAGATGTTAATATGAATATGTGGTCATATTAAGAGAGATAGGCTACATAATTATCTTATTTAGAAAAAAAATTTCAAATTTGCACATCACTGAAAGACAACATCTCTAAGAAGTGTTTGAAGGGGATTGATCATTAAGCAAAGACCATTTTATTGCACCTATGAAAAGTGAATGGATGGATAAAAGCAAGACCGAAGAATAGTTGGAAGAAAACTCAAACATAATCTTGCATATGTAGAAATGTAAACAACCATAATAGAGCTGGATGGTGACAGAGGATCCATTAAGCAGCCTAATTATAGAAAAAGGTCAAGTTTGTTTAGTCTGTGTTTGGTTTACCAAAGCATGCCTCTTCCATATGATCTAAACAATATATCACAAGAGAATGTTGCGGGTGAAAAGTACAAGTTACGTGAATAAGTTATGGGGATTTTATGTAACAGCTGCAAATTGCACCTAGCCATGATGAACCAGATATATGGAAATTCCAATTTCCATGGGGGTGCACCCAGTGTTTTCGGATCACTGAACCAATATTTGGAAATTCCAATTTCCAGGCTAACCATACATGCCCTCACATTGTGACCATCTGTGACTTTGCATGTACTGAACTTGCATTTCATGCACTTAATCTTTTTTTCTACTAATACCAAAACTTTTGGCTTCAAAGTTTACCATGAAGAATCCAATTTAATGTTAACACTTTCCCTTGTCTCATTCATCAATATAATATCAACTGCAAATTGCATGCACCCAAGCACATTATATTGAACGTGCCTAATTAGTACATCCATAGCCATGATGAACAAATAGGGGCCCAAACCTAACACTAGGCGCACGCCCATGGAAATTGCAAAAGCCTTAGCATCCCACCATGTATCAAGACCGAACACAAATCGATGCTCCAATGTCTATTATAAGTAGATTTATGCAATTGAAAAATTTTTCTTGTCAAATTTCTCCTTCTGTTAGATATATACAGTATGTCTTCTCTAAATTTATAAACATCATATATAGGTCCTTGTTTCTTTCCTTAAAGTGCTCCATTGTGCATCTTAACAAATAAATGGCCTGACCATAGACCTAATTGACATAACTCTAATCTTGCCTTAACCTTTTTCTCACAAAGACCCTTTCCCATCAGACTCATAAACTTGATGCTTCCATGGGGACAACTTCAAGTCTCTTTTGTCCAAGTAAAGGGTGCTCGTATGCACTTTCTCCGTTTCTTGATGGTTTTATTTGTTGCTGTTTATGTTCCATAAACCTTTTGAAAATTGAAAATTTTAAATTCTTTAATGTTATTGCAGCTGCTGCATCCACTTTTGAAACCATCAGTTGTTGTGAAATCCTCCCATCTACTCTCTTCGGCATCATATAGTATCATCATAGTCTTTTTCTACACAACCTACGAATGAGGACCAAAAACCTTACTGAACTCTTTCATTTCCTAATACTAAATAGACCAACTTTTTGAAAATAATTGGAGTCAAATTAGAGTTATCTTCAGCAGATCTACAAGAGTGTGCAAAGAAACCCAAATTCACAATCTGAATCCACTAAAACATAAGCTTCATCCTCCATGGAGGCATCATCAAGAACATGCTGATCACCTCGTGAATTACTAATTGCCTTTCAGAAACACTAATAACCAGATCTAAATTGGACCCCTTCCTCTGATCAAATTCAGATCATAACTTCTCATTCCAAACGTCCGTCACTTTCCAACAAACTTTATTCTTCAATACCTAGCATCACTTGCCTCCCCCCTATCCGCCCTACCCAAATTCGGCTCATTTGTAACAAGCAACGCAGCAAATGTGCAATCAGCTTACTAACAACTTAATGGCACTCTCAATCTCCACTCTCACTTTTGCCCCCTAACACAAAATTTGCAACCAAATCAATATACAGCAACTCATTCACAAAAGAGCGTAAACCATTGTTTGCATGTGTTTTGTGTTTCCCACATTCTTAATAACTTTCTACCTTCCATCTAGTACTTTATCAAACCTTGAAACCTCCTAGTCAACCCAATTGGTACCTCTATTACCAAATACTAATGATCTCAGTTTCTGCATGAGAATTTCTCATTCAGATTCGAGGATGATGGTGAGTCCTTAACCAACTCATCATCCATCCTCCCCTTCCCAGATAGTGTCAAAACCTCCTCTGAAATTTTCTAGTAATATGTTTATTCGGTACCTCAAAAGAAGTATTAAATTGCAGCTTTCTGGGCTCTGAAGTTGATAGAATCGAGCATTACAGCTTTAAAACTATGATGAGTGTCCATCCACCAACACAGCACCCCCTGCCCCATTAAAAAAAAGAACAAGAAAAGAAAAAAAAAAGGACAAACCAAACATAGAAACAATAAGTAAACTTCAAAGAGAAGATGGCTCGCTCTCAAACAATGAGTTACATAGTGACTCATAATTGGTATACAAAGATGAATGACTACAAAAATTATATCCATTTTTGGTTCTACACTACAGCAAGGGTTTATGAATTACTACTGAGGTGTAGGCCATTAGTACCTATCTCTGATAATGTTACAGTGCAACATCGAGGAACAGTTAAACCTATATGTTCGATGAATTGGGAGGATGCATTACACAGTATGACACCACAAAAATATTATTCCAACGACAAAGTAGCTAAATGATCATATTTTCAAAGCATTCTTTCCTCAGCAACTACCACGTGATACATTGGACAAGGATGCCCACAACCGAAAAATCCTTTCTTCGACAATCTAACCATGTATCACCTCAGGTGCTGTAGGATTGATGCATCTACACATTAAATGCCGCTCCTACAGTCATTGAATTGCGGTGAAATCGTTGAATAATATCAAACCACAGTAAAATCATTAATTATGGCATCAAACACACCCTAAGCAGGTTGCATTCTGCCTATTCCAGTTGACACCCTCCTTTATTCCCCGAAAACACAGAAACAATGTCTAACCAAGCACCATCCAACCTGCGGAGAGAAATCATCGTGATCATCATGAGCTATGACATTTCAAAAGTTAGTGACCCGATAGCTGTTACATCGCAGATTAAGGAGAGCCAAAAGGACTCAAATTCACAAAATTTATTTATTAACCTAATCCACCGCAGACTTCAAACACGTCATGCCCGGGAAACCGGAAACTAACACCTGAAACCATATAATTATCCCTAGTTCCAACAAACTAGCCAAGACATCACTAGAAAAACACAGCAATTCATGAAACAGATGCAATCTGGTTAACCTACTTGATTGCCTAATTAAAATAAAAAATCAACAAATAAAGTGAAGCAGAAATACTCACATTGCCCGAAGGATTATTTTGATGAGAATCAAATTTGATCCTCGCCGCCCCTCCTTGCGCTTCGACGCGCTGGATCTCATCGACAAGGTCAGGAGCAAGCCGAATAATTGCTGCAAATGATAGAAAGGTCCCGGGGACAAGGCTGAAGGACTCCTCCGTGGCCACTTGAGCCGTTGACGACACAGGGGTAGACGCTAGGATGTTGCGGCCTCCAGGGGCGGAGCCTCCATAAGGAAAGCGTCCAGCAGCGGAGGTATGGTGGGAATAAGGACCGGGAAATGCGTTGCGCTCACCGCCACCACCGCGGCGGCGACCGCCCCCTCGGCCAATTTCTTGGGGACTGTACATTTAGTGTTTGCACGCGTGATAAATTCGATGTTTTGCTGGTGACTGAGTGACCGAATTGGTTTCAACAACTACATGGGAAACGGAGAGGGAAGACGATGATTATA
>JAODPA010001843.1:0-14167 GCA_025585075.1 Nepenthes mirabilis | reverse complement strand
TCTTATAATTAAATGATAAATTTAACACAATTATTATACTTACATGATTAAATTAGTATCATTCCTCAACTTAGTAATTGAAAAATCTTTTATTCAATTTACATAATCACATACAAATACTAAACCTAGCCCCATTGTCAAGGGAATTCCCAATGGCTCGATGAACCCTCCTATCCACCATCGACCCTGGTGCACCAAGCACAGCCTTGTCGGAATATAAACGGTCATCTGAGCATAGCTCTTTTGGCGTCACCACAGCTCACTTTGTACATCGCCATGCCTCGATGTCGGATTCAGCCAAATAAACGCAACACTAGCTTCAATCCTAGCGTCTTAGATAAGCTCTTCAAAGAAGCTTCAAAACCCATCTCCAAATAATCAAAAGACCTCAATTTTATCTTTAGAAGACAAATACCTAACAACATAATTTTTCATAAAGTTGTCTCTATAAGCTGTGCCAAACAGGCAACATTATAGTTTCCCTGCTAAATATCAGGTTCCATTATCGTTCCAATGGTTAAAATCTATGTTTATAATATGAAACCCTATGATTAAATAACACATTAAAACATAGTCACAATCTCTACCATTTACTTTTAAATAATCTCAACCAGTGGATAGATAAAAAAACATAATATTTAATAAAATCACTGCAAAATTCCCAACAATATATATATTAATTGGTACGGTAGTTCACAGGTCGGACTAGAATCCAATACGTAGAAAGGAGAAGAGTCAAATTGGCGACGCTCATCAAAAAACCCACTCAACCCAAAAGTCAAAAGGTATGGCGGTTAACCGAAGAAATGTGACCCGAAACCATCCAACAATAAATGAACATTAATAGATAATCAATTAACTGTTACAGGCAATTACTACACTAATTTAACAATCAAAAACCATAGCAGCCTAACTGATAGATACAAACGATGGTTATACAAATAACTCTCATCATAATTGTCAAGGCATAATGCCTAAGAAGTGCCAAATCAACACCCCACACTATAATATAGCATCAACCCCACAGAAACTGAGCAGAGAAGAAATTAAGAGGCATTAAGACAAAAGAACATTTAGACAGATTATTGTTCAATCAAACAATACGCTTTCAAAGCCACTCTTCCATACAAGTGCACCCTTTCAAATCCACTCCACCTAACAAGTGTAATATCTCAAAAGCCGTTCACTCCTAGTGCACCCAAGGAACCTAAGCCTCCATTAAATACTCAATCCCCATTCACTTGCATTTTTGTATTTTCTCCCTTCTATCTTTCTTAACCAATTGAAAAGATTATTGACTTGAGTATTGGAGGACATACCTGAGAGCGAATCCTGTATTTCTTTTACTTCTTATTTATTCGTTATGGTATGTAGGATCCAAATTCAAAGTAACAGTCCCGATCGAACTTCCGAGTAAAGAAGATCCCTAATTCGTTCAACAATCCGAATCTAGAGACGCATCGTATACATAGTTTCCATATCAGTTGGAAAGTCTTAACCTTTGTGGAGAGGAAGGGGAGCAGAAATTGAAGGAAAATATAGACTCTGGAGAAGAACCCCACTCCAAGAAAATGATACCCCTTTCATTTCTTATCTGCTTTCAATGTCTAATCAGAGCGATAACAGGAAGCTGAACGTCACATGAGTACACATGATTTTCACTTGAACAAAGTAAACATGGTTTTCTAAACCCCTCTCAGATGTCTATGATGAATCCTGTCGACATAATTCACTTCCACAAACTGCTTCATCTGCTGCAATGACGCGGTACCCATCAATTTAGGAGATCACGATAGCCGGAACAATTCCCATCAAGCCAAATTGAACAGCAACATCCTCGATGGTCATAGCATCCCACGCCTTATTCCTAACATAAAACACATTAAAAACAAAGTGGAAGATTAATTATACAGCTAAGCAAATATCTCTCACGAAAAATACAACTCCTAGAACAAGATCACTACATTTCTACAGAAAGAATATGATGTATCACTTATTGAGTAGCCTTTTTATTTATTTTTTTTTTCCCTGTTGATTGGGCCATATAATAGGTACATCATTATTTTTGCAATGAGGTTTCACTTTTTCCTGGCAGTAATATAACATAAAACTAAAATCAATATTAGTAATCAGAATCATTGGGGTCTCTTTTCATATAACTACCACTAAGAAAGTGGAACCACATCAGTCATGTGAGTTGCAAGTGATTGCTGTCTGGTTTAATTTGAGAAATTTTCCCTAAAGCACTTGATTGCAACATTTAGTAGAACTACGAACTTCATTGCAACTTTCCACATTTAGAAGACTCAATTGCACATATGGGCAATAGCTCAACGAATGACTTCTCATAACTCCATTGCAACTTTGTATATCTAGAGGACTCAATCGAAATTTAAGCAATTATTCATGGACTAAGTTTGCATATATATTGTTCTTGTAATGACCAGGATACTTACGTCCAAGCACGAATTTCAGCTAGCAGTTTGAAGATGCAGAGCATCAGGAGGTCCCTCATGCATGCCGCCTTCTTTTCGTGTTATTCTCAGAGTACAACTCCCAATTGCCATGGTCAAGCATGCTAAGATCATCAAGTTCAGCAATGGCAAGCAAGTATTGAGTGAGCTTCATCAGTTCCCGATCACTGCTTCGGTTTGAATGAGCCTTCTTGAAGGGCTTAATTGTCAATCCATTCTGTGGGTTCATCACAAAATTTCTCCGCAGATCATCGAACATTATAGTGTTTTTGGAATCATAAAACTGCAATACACAAAAGACATCACTTGGCATTTCATATTTTGCATTTGTTTTACTCGTGATTTTATCTGAAGTGCTATAAATATTTCTCAAATAACAATGAACAACATTCCAAGTCAGTTGCATTCAACGTGTTCCCACTTCCCAGGTATGTAGTATGAAGTCCATCGTGAAGCCCAAAAGGACTCGTTTAAAACTATTGGCATTAAAAGTTGCCAATGTCAATTAATCTGCTAAAATTATATAACATTTTGATAACTTGAAATCAAATAAGCCCCAGTCAAGTATGCTAAAATGGTTTAATCTGAAACTATTAGAAACAATACAATCTTTCCTAATTTCAGCTGAAACTGAATGATCCGCTAAATCATTGAAAAAGACGCCGAAAGGATGAGTGTAACAGAAGTTCATCATAACTTTCTCTGCCAAAGTTGATTGACATGATCCTGCATCTAGTACTGCATAGTATTAATCAAGAGACATGTAATATGTTTTGACATAAATATCCACCCATTCATACAGAGCCAATATGGGCCCCTTGTGGCTAGGTTTCAACATATACTTGAAGGGAGAAGGGGGGAAATTCGGAGTTGCAGGTTGGTGATTTGAACCCATAACCTTCCATTTGACAGGTGGGCTTATCACCGGTTCATCCCACATGCGCTTGTAGAGAGCAAATAAGTGCTGGAAAAATAAGTTGTCGAAACACATAAAATGCCTTGAGAGGAAAAATAGACAACAAAAATTTAAGTCCCAGTAAATGTCGTTGACTATATAAATCTGCCATCTATTTTGCTCGGTCTACTGCAAAATCCTCTGAGAGCAGAAATAATCTCATATCTTACTTTATTATCTAGCTCCAAGTTTTGCTAGGCCTACCTCTCCATTTCTTTTTCCCTCCAATTTCAACTAAATCATAATTTCTGACTATTGCTACATTTGGTATGCATTGTAATTGTTCAGACCACTTGAATAGTCATTCTCTCATTTTTTCTTTTATGGGTGAGATTTCCGAATGTCTATGGATATTATGATTTCTTATCTTATCTTCTTAAATAACCATATTTATCAATCTTGTTGTACTCAACTACACGATGGTTATTTTTTTTATGGGCTAGTGTTTGATTATATAATGTTATGATACATAGAACAAAATGGGTCATAAAATTTTTCATTTAATTCTACAGGTATATTTCAACCACTGATTTTCCTTTAAATCGCTGAAAATAAACTACTGAGATTAAATTATGTAGTAGCACTAAGGAAGGGACCATGCTGAGATTAAATTTTTCCAGTGCTGAAATTCAATCCAATGAGTTCTAAACATAAGAATGCTACTGAGTAAAGTTTACCAAGTTTTCACCATTACAGCCTCATTCACTGATCCTCCATCTAAAAAGGAGGCCAACTCTCCCCTTTCTATGGGACTAGTTTCTCTTGTTCGATACTCCTTCTCTAATATAAAATGATTAGTTAATGATGCACATAGATTTAGTATAAGAGTAACTTCTATATATATATACATATATATATGCAGGATACTTCCTATACTGTGGGCTTTCATGATGGTTAAATTTACGCAGTTTTACTCCAATGATAAGAGCTGTCTTCACCTTTTCCATTATCGCCTAAAGATTTCCAATTGCAAATTTCACGCTGCATTTTTTTATATCAAAAAGATGGATCAGAACTGACTAATATTTTGTTTCATTTTTAAAGTCAAGAACTAATACTTCCATAAGGTTAAAACAGGAAGAATGAACAAACAATTGTTGATATAGAAAAATGGATATCCAATTTAGGATGGTCCAAATAGGATATAAGAGTATGGATAGGAGGGGATTACATTTTTCTCTTCATTTTCTTATGAAAGGGAATGGGAAAGGGAAAGAGAAACAACAACAGGTGGATTATGGAATTTAGAAATCAGATGGCAAAAGAAAAACAAAGAAAGATAAATGAAGTGAATGTAGCCAAACCTCAGGAAATTGTGCCCAAATTAAACCAAGCGGCTTGCAATCAAACATTCCATGAGAGTCTGACTGAACTGTGATCATTGCTAAATGATCCAGAAGAGCTGTGATCTTGTAGTTAGGGTTACTGAGTACCCCAAGCTGTCCCATTTTCAATTCAACCCACTTCAAGCTGCATGAAAACGACGAGAACAGTAGATTTCAATACTTATCTCACATCTGGGCCAGGAAAATGAATCCTACTTATTAAAGTAAATGCAAATGCTTGCGTGTTCACGCTCGTGCGATGATGGCATAATAGACACCAGCACAAAATTAACCCTCCATAATAATTGTCAAACTCCTGAACTGCAGGTCCCCAGCCGAAGAGTTTTCCACTCTTACAATGTTATTGGATTTTCTTACAGAGTGCATATGGGTGCACATTGGTTGGGTTAGGTTGGGTCGAGATAGGATGACATCAACAACAAAATCAAACATGACTAATTCTAGAAATTTAGACCCAGAAATCAACCAAAGGAATGTTTAGAATTGTCTTAATCCAACACAACCTAAACCAACATTTATTCAGCTGCATTGGCCCAGTTTCACGGGTACAACAAGCATATAAGCATATGACCCATAGAAGACCAAGAATGTTTAAGGAAACACATAAATTTGAGTTGGGTTAGACTGGTTCTGGAAATCCTAAATCCATAACCAACCTCAGAATATTTGATGTAAAATATTAATCTAAAAGCCTACCCATGGCCTAACAGAAACAACAGAATATATGGGTCTAAGGGTCTTTTGTTCCTTGGGGCAGGATAGTAACTTTCTAATTAGTCAGTATCTGACCTGGTTGCAGACCATATCATAATATCAAACTCAGCATAAGCAGCAGAAAGAAACTCATGAAGATCTGCGTAAGAATCATGAAGTTACTACCAGCAACTGAACACGCAAACATACATTAAATGAAACTACTTACAAGGCCGCATAAGCTCAAGAGGGTTCTCAGCTGGGGATCGGTGATCAAATAGTGTATAATCAATATCAAGAACAAGAAGTTTCTTTCCTTTCCGGCAAGGATTCCGGAGTTTGATCTACAATTCAGCAGGCAAAATTTTAAGGCAATTATAAAGCCATGTGCATAATAAAAGTCAATTTTAAGGAAAACGGTCAATTTTCTGTGGGGCAATCTATGAGCAATGGCTCATAGACAAGTTTTTAAAAATAGTCTCGTTGGTAGATTCATTGTTTTATCAGGATGAAGTTTTTTCCATAGCATTCACTAGTTCAAACGCCACTCCCCACAAAACCAAAAAAGCCTAGGATTTCCAGGACACCTTGCACACCATTGAGGATCAGCATCCCCAGAAAGGGTGAAGAGATATGACAACAATTACTATTTCGGAAGAAAATTCCAAACTTAAAATCTTGACCTTTAGAAATGTAAGACAACCAGTAATATTGCTGCAAAAATAATACTTTGTGCTTAACAATTTGCCCTTATTAATCAATTGTAGTGTTTGTACCCAACGATGATTAATTAATGTCTAGAAAGGACCAAGAGAATTGGACATTATCGATAATTGAGGTTCAAGGAGTGGACATACGGAGTATAGACAGTGACTCATATGACAGAATAAGTGTCACAGGTAGAAGGATAGCAGCACTCCTTGAACCAACTGCCATGTCCCTAATGTCAACCACCCACATTATGCTTCATTATAGTTTCCAGTTATTATAGACCTCCAGTATTCTGGAGTTTCTCTTTCCTAATATTTTGTTTGGGGCCCAGGGGGAGATATTAATTCCTCGTATTTCGTGTTCCCATAAGATAAAACTGACCTTGTATTGATCAATACGTTTTCTTAATTTCTTCTGGTTAACCTCGTTATCCTTGATGTCCACAGCTTCATCTTGTCCAAGTTCAAAATCATCAATAATTTCTGGAGAATCAACTTGATCTACAATTATATCATCTTCAACTGTACTGCAAAAGACTAGCATAGAGTTTAGAATATTCTTACACAATAAATATAATTAAAACAACGAAATCATGCAGATTAAACTCCACAGAATGGCCTTATTAATTTGTGCTTAGTCTTAATCCATAAGATAATTTTCATCACTTTAATAATGAGGCATTTACTTGTATTTATCGACCTTTTATTTTTCAGCACTAGCAAGCATCTCTTGTCAACACCTCTTTTAAGTACCTTGTCAATGACTTATCAATCTCTTCCAAATTTCTTCTCAAATAATTCCATAGTATCTAATCGTCAGTAAACATCTATCCATAAGGTTCATTTATCAGCTCAAGTAAATGCCAATCACGTCCTTGCATTACAAGCAACTCTTGACAACTATTCCAAATTGTCAAAGATAAGATAATATTTCAAATTATCAGCCTCCAGGAGTTCACAAATATCAGAGAGGTAAGGAAAAAAATAAATCATAACATTACTGACCCATAACATTACTCCTTGTCAGGCATAGTTCTGAAAATTTAGACTATCAAGATATACTTCATTATCATTTTCCCAGATTTGAAAAGCAGAAAACTGGTTTACACTGTGCACCTCTGCCTCAACATCAATTTTTTGTCACATTCACAGAGCTCCAGTAATTAAAATTGCGGTGTTATGGTTGTGCCTGTTGTGCACAGATCATAAAGGTTGTGGCGACCACAACTATGAATGGTTAGCAAAGACTATAATTGACCCTAAGGCATAGAAATGAGAGAATTTGAGTAATAGACATTAATTTTAAGACATCTAAGGAAATTTGATGATATTTTTTGATATTTTAAAAAATGTACCATCATGAATTGTTGTTTTTTCATGTATGGTTAAAATGGATTTCAAATCTTCTAATTTTTTCCCCAAACAAAAATTAATTTATTTTCAAATGCTTCCAAATTTTTTTCCTTAAATGGTTAGTGTTTATGACCTGTCCTCAATTTTCTTAAGTTGGTGGGTGTTCATGAAGTGTTCTCCATTCTCAAGTTGGTGGATTTTTATGAGATTTATGAAAAATATTCATTTTCTCAACTCTCAAATAAAGGCCCATTCGTAAAGCAGTGATAGTATGAGAGATCGATAAAGCCCAATACTTCCAAAATAGAAGCCCAACAATGTAACTTTTTTACAGAATGTTTCAACAGTCCAACTTCATAGATGCGAGTATCTAAAATATTGAACACCAACAGAATATAAAAGTCCTGCCACACCAAGCAGGACTCTGTCATCTCTCCTCTATCTCGCTCTCTCAACCACCTCTCAGTCTCTAGATTCAGAAGCGATATCACCATATCTCAGCTTTGGCCTTTTCTGTCTATACTCTTTCATGATTTGTGGTGTACCAATATGGCACCAATAGATATTGTTGTATTGGCTAAGCTGCGAATTGGTACAAAGTCCAAATCGGTATGAATACTGTATTGGCCTACCAAAAATCTGAGACGTAAAGGTCAATATTTAAGATCATCGTTTCGGTTGATCAATAATATCCCACATTATTCATTAGAACACATACAGAAATTATACAATAATATATGACTGGGCAAATAGCACCCAGAACCACTACTATATCGTTTGTAGAACACACAATAAACTCTTGTTTACAGCCTCAAACTTGTGGGCAGAGTCCACACCCCGAAGGAACAAAAGCAGTTAGCCAGTGTATTATACACACAAAATGCATGAAACATCTTACAAATAGGTAATAGGAAGTCAAAAGCTTACAATTTTCACTAGGAAATTTATGTAAAATGTCCTTCGTGTCTCTCTCTTGGGGGAAGAGGATGAAATCTATGTCAAGAGATATCTCGTAAAAAAATACTCCACCAATCACTGCCTCACATATCCTCTCCCTCTCCCATGGATTAAAGTATTACAGGAGTCACATGAGATCAAATGTATAACAGATACACTTTGCTTCATTGCAATGCTATTTGGAAGCAAACACTAGTACAAGCTTTTTCTGAAGGAAAGCTTAAATTCAAATTCCACTATGCAAAATCCTGATTACATTAATTAACTTCATGGCGACAACCGAGTTGAGAAATAGAATGAAAAAAGAAACCAAGGCAGGTTCTGACTATATTGCCACTCCCAGAAATACTCCAGGAATATTTACCAAAGAGTACAACAAAAAACAGAACAAAACCTTGAGCCCTACTAGAGAGGGAGGCAACAACATGGAGTTCATTCGCATGACAGACAATGTCAAGTGTGCATTACCATGGTTTTCCCAGTAGGGCGTCACATAACAATTAAAATAACTCAAAGCCGAGAGTCAAAAATCAAAGCAGCATATAGTGAAAGTTGTCCAAGATTCTAATCTGTTATATATCTAGAACAGTGGATTGACACTGAATCAACTCAAGTTCGGCAGTGAATAGCCAATCCAAGCATTTTCAGTAGCCATTCAGACTTTAGCCTCTAGTAGTTACTCAAACCAAGTTACTTTTGATCGTATGTCTTGTAACTTAGGCAAACAAACAACCTTATCTTTTAATAAAAGTGACACTTTAACTTTCGCACCTTTTGATCTGGTTCACTCTGATATTTGAGGTCCCACCTTGTTCCAATAAGGGACGGATCTCGCTACTTTGTTATATTTGTTAATGATTATTTTCGCAATACATGGATTTACCTTTTACATAATTGCTACAAACTACTTAAAGCATTTTGAAATTTTCGACAAATGATAAAAACTCAATTCAATCACATTATCAAAGTCTTTTGTTTCAATAATGCTATAAAATATACCTCCACCTCCTTTCTAGAATAACTTCAACAAACAGACACCTAGGACGCACAAACACTCTCTCAGGTTTAAAGTGTCAGTGTCTAACACGTATCGGACGACACATCCCAGATAAGTTGGCACACGTGTTGAACACACTCAGATACGTGTTAATTTATTTTTTTTATTCCGACACGTTTTGGACATGCTTCAGACACGCCCTGACATGCTCCATACACGTCCAACACATTATGGACACGTTTTAGACACGTCAGAAAATTTTATAATTTTTAAAATATTATAGGCCATTTGATAAATTATAAAAGTTGTAGGCTTTTTTTATAAATTTATAAAATCTGTAAAGATTTTATTCACTTGATTCAAAAATCACTTAACATTCCCATGTTTCATCACTCTTCACTTCTATTCTGTCAAAGAGCCTCAAATTAGGGTTCTCACTTCGAATACAGTCACCACTCCTCACATCCAGTTTTTTGGCACTCTCGGCTTGCATATGACTAGATTATTGTTTTCTTAGTCACAGGACGCATACGATTGGATAGAGAGAAAAGTCAAACACAAAAGTAAAGCAACTGTTAGGTATTATTGTGTCCCTAACGTATTGTATCCTTAATTTGTAAAAAATAACGTGTCAGCGTATCAGTGTTGTATCATGTTCATGTCCCATGTCGGTGTATATGCTTCATAGACAGGCACTTTGTCTCATCGATTATGTTCTTACAATTCCCAAAAAATGATTGTGCTGAACAAAAGTATTATCATATTCTTGACACTGTTTGCACTCTCTATACCTTCGCTTCTCTTCCCGAGTCCTTATGAAGAGAAGCTACCATTACAACCATCTACACTATTAATCATATTCCATCTCCCACCATGTCCAACCAATCGCCATATGAGTGTCTCTATAAAATGATACCTGATTATTCCTTTCTCAAAGTTTTTGGCTATATTTATTTTGTCTTCCTACCTCCTCATAAGTGTGCCAATCTTGAACCTCAGTCTTGACTCTACTATTTTTCTTAGTTATAACATTGTACATAAGGCTATTGGTGTTAAGATCCCATAACTAAGCATTTTCGTATTTTTAAGAATGTTAAATTCTAAGAATACAAAAACTTCGTTGATGTCTTTTCATTCCCTTCAGACCCTTCTATTTCCTCTTAAATTTTCACCGATTTGACTGCCAATTCTTTTCCAAATTCTCATTTGATGTAGATCCTATAAGTGCACCCGCTCTTAATGAATCTAGATTGGTTGATGACTCCGACATCGCAACAGTGCCTTTGGAGTCCTCTCTCACTGTAGATATTCGTAGCTCTAATTGGGTATGTGCCCCACCTACCTATATTCATGAATATCACTCTATCTCTACTCTTATTGTTCTTCACGAGCCATGCAATTATCACAAAACATACTTTGACCCTCTTTGGCAACAATTTATGTTACAAGAGTTTGATACTTTATACAAGACTCATACTTGGGACGTAGTTACTCTTCTATCGAGTAAGATTATGGAAGGAAATAAATGGATATACAAATGGAAAATAAATTCTGAGGTTCGAAAATTCGATACAAAGCTCGTCTTATAGCTAAAAGCTTTACCCAAGAGTATCGCACTGATTATGAGGTCGCTTTCTCTCTTGTTGCCTACATCACTTCTATTTGATCTTTCTTGGCTATCGCAACTACACACCAATGGCCCTTATTTTAAATAAATGTAAAGAATGCATTCTTACATGGCAATCTAAATGAAAAGGTCTACATAAAGCATTATCGTGGTTATCTTTATTCTCCTGGACAAATATGTCGTCTTCGACAAACATTATACGGTCTTAAGCAAGCTCCCTGTGCTTGGTTTGTCAAATTTAACTCTACTATTTCATGGCTTGAATTTCATGACTCTACCCTTTTTCCTCACTATACTACTACCGATATCATTATTCTCCTATTCTAAATTGATGACATAATTATTATTAGTGATGATAATTCTGACATTCTTTACTTTAAATGCTTTTTGGGTCAGTTCTTTGAAATGAAAAATCTCAATTTACTTTACTTTCTTGGACTTGAGGTAACTCCTACCTCTAATGGTTATCATTTGACATAGGCGAAGTATGCTTTTTATATTTTTTCTAGTGATGGGCTCACTGAGTATAAAACGGCTACCAATCCTCAATTCTCTTGAATATAACGTCAAACTTTATGTAACTAATGGCGAGCCTTTTTCTAATGCTACCTTTTATCGTTAGTAGGTTGAAAGTCTCATACACCTACTAGATCCACATTTGATATTGACTATGCTATATATTTTGTTAATCAATTTATGTTAGCTCTACATGCTATTCACTATGAAGCTATTCTTCATATTCTTTGTTATGGGAAAGGCACCCAATTTCCTGGGCTCCATTATTCTTCTCATTCTTCATTGGAGCTTCGAGTATACTTGGATGCTGATTGAGTAGGTAGCCCTATTGGATCGTCGATCCACTACTAATTTTCTTTGCCTATTAGGGATTCTATCATCTCATGGCATAGTGAAAAGCAAACCATTATTACCCGTTCTAATACTAAGGCTGAATATCACGCTTTTATTGATATTACATCTAAGCTTCTTTGGCTTTTACAAAATATCAATGTTCCTCAGCTTCGCAGTACTCTCCTCTATTGCGACAATCACGGCACTATCCCTGTTACTCACAATAATGTGCTTTACAAACATACAAAACACATAAAGATTGATTGCCACTTTATACATCATCGCCACAAGAATAGCACTCTTCACCTTCTCCTGATTTTTTAATTGATTAGTTAACTGATATTTTTACAAAAACCCATCTGCCTAGTTGTCACATCAATCTAGTTTTTAAACTACAACTGGTCTCTTCCAAACCTATCTTGAGTTTTAGGAAATGCTAAGGATATTATATTCCTCATAAATTAAAAAATAACTATCTTCTAATTTAGACTAATTATGTACATTAAGATAAAAATTATATATATTGTAAATTAAATGATTGATATATTCTAATTTAGGTAATTTTTATAATTGATGCATCCTTGGATCCGGATTATTATACGAATTAGAGAGCCGTTGGGTCTTCCGCGTCGGGTGCAACTCAAGCAGGTCTTGTCTTCGTCTCTGCTAACCTGAGTCTTGCACTCCACAAACAATGAACAAAAGGTCAAAAGATAGGCGGGACTCACTCCCCGATTTATCCTCCGACGATCAAATCATAAATATTTTCCAGCGGATAGAGAGATGCAAGGAGATCGTAAGAAAATGCGTTAATGCACTTGCGTCAGGGGAAGTGAGGTTTGTGGAGGATTGAGCTCTGATAATGAGCTCGACGAGGAGCGGCTTTGAGAACCGGAGAGAGATGAAGAGCTATGAGATTGAAGGAGAGCTTAGTTCTTTCTGAGCTCTTGTATGCTGATAGAGATCTCTCTTTCTCCTGTGATGGCGAAGAGTATTTGTAATGCTTCGCAAAGATAGCATTAGCGCTAAAACTTGCGACAGGTGTCTTGCGAGGATTCGTCGACTGTCCCAGTGACGGTCGTGGCCGATGTGTCAATTGTTGCCTTACAGTGGTGGTGCAATCATGAGTGGTCATTGTCGACACTTGCTAGGAAATTCCAATGAGTGATTCATTGAGCCACCTGGTGGTTGCTGCAGCAGCCTAACAATGGTAGCGTCCTTTCTACTGTAGGCAGGCGAGCGTGGCTGTCTTGTCTGAGTATTGACCATGGCTACCAATGGCTAGCATCTGTCGTATTGGTGTCTTCTGCGCTGGTCAGGTTGTTACCACTATGTTGGAGGGCTCTTTGCTCAGTGATTGGCTGCGGCTATTCGCTGAGCCACAGGGGACTGCCTGCCCGGCCTCTATCTCTACCAACCCATTATATGCCGGTTGTGACTGAGCCTAGTAAGGCCTTTTGGGCTTCAATCTTCCTTGCTGATGGATGGGCACGTTCCTGGATCAGCCCACAGGGTGCCAAGCCCATCAATAATTATTATTACTACAATTTTTCTAGTTTAGACTACCTCATTCTTCTATAAAAGGATAAGCCACTATGCAGTTTGATATACACAGAAATAAAAAAATCATCAATTCCCTCTCTTTTCATATTTCTACGTTACTAAATACGAACTTAACAACCAAGCAATAGAAACCACGATGAAAGACAGATAACAGACCCAATCATGGTCATCTTGAGAGAAGATTTGAGAGGGAGTTGCGACAGGAGAGTGGAATCGTCAGAAAGCTTAGAACCGACGATTTTAGGGTAAAGGAGCTTCTGGCGCTTAGGGAGGACGTTTGTGACTTCACAGATTCGACGCTTGAGCTCGCCGATAGTATCGTCTCCGCAGACTCGAACTGTGTACTCTTTGCCACTCCATTTCACTGTCAGTGTCATCTCCTCCACCGTCGCTGCAGCCATTGACGATTCGCCCGCCATCTCTCTCGTTCCTCTCTCTGTTTCCCACCCTCAACGAATGCAAATGCTCTAACTGTGTAGTAAAATGCTAAAATATTCCCTTTTTTTTGTTTTACACAAATTCCAAATATTGCACAGAATGAGGAATCATGGATATACAACAAAAAATAGCTAATTGGGTTGCAAAATTAAAACTAAAACTAAAAATTATGAGTTTAATTTTAATTTTTATTAAAATTGAAATT
>JAODPA010001832.1:0-14168 GCA_025585075.1 Nepenthes mirabilis | reverse complement strand
AAAGTGAATAAGTCTATGTTATTTCTAAAATTTTTTATATATGTACAAAATAAAAAGAAAAATTGAAAAGGTTGTACAAGTATAGGGGGTTGGGATCTGAAGTGCAAACGTTTACTCATAAAGTGGATAATCAATCTCTACAAAGATCATTTGTTTAAATTTGTGAGGCGATAATGTATAATATAAAACTATAGTCACAAATAATAAGATAGGATATTTTATGTGGAATACTCTTTTAAGAATAAAAGGAAAAATATCGGGCTATAACTTTAAAAAATATCGCCTATACGGTGAGTCCAATTATAAAAATCTTTAAAAAATATGAGGATATAACACATTGAATTGATAAATTAGAGCAATAGATAATACAATGGCAAACAAGAAAAAAACGATAATAAAATATTTTTTTACAATAACAAGAATAATGTATCCAAAATTAATAGAGAATGAAATATGATTTAAAACTCAAATGGATGAGTAAATCATTATCTTCTTCATTTTCTCTCTTTTTTCATTATTTCTCTTCCTATGTTGATGCTCAAAACTCAAAAATCTTATATATGCTAATCCTAATAAAACGCACAAAAACTCATATATTGTGTTAGTGTATGTGCATCACTCATGTCCACTAAGTATGACCCCTTTTAGACAATCCACACGTGTGAGCCATTCAAGTGTTGATACCACAAGAACTAGTATACAGCTAGTCACAAATATTTTCAATTTGTTAGAAATAATTTTTGTTGGGCCACCCACCACATGAATTCTATGCGAACCTCAAATGAATTCTATCCTTCAACCAACCCTTGCTTGACGTCTTTATTTAAGTATTTCACTAGATAATATATTATTGTGTGTGAAATTTATACAAAAATGATCCAAAATCCAATCAATTTTTTCTCACAATCTTATGAGGGTCATTACTATTCCAAAATTATTCGACATACTTCAAGCTTTCCCATTTACATCATTTTTATCATCATATCAGACCCATTGTCTTTGATCTTGATTTTTTTGAATGTTAGTAATTTTGCGTCAATTACATTACTCACCAAATGATATTAGATATCAATGTACTTTAATTTGGAATGAAATAATAAATTCCTACAAAAGTTAATAGTACTTTGATTAACATAACGGATCACATACCGTTCTTGTTTGAAATAGAGTTTTCGAATAAAGTTTCTCATTCACAATATTTCCTTATTTGCTTTTATCATAGCAACAAATTCAATTTTGGTGATAAAGAGAGTAATAAATTTTTATAATATCAAGTATCAAGACCAAGCTCCTCTCATAGATATAACCAAATAAACCAAAATAAACTTTTAAAAATCAATATCGCTCATCATTTCGATATTAGTATACTTGACCAAAAGCAGCTTATCGTTGCCAAAGTACAAATACAGCTTGAAAGGACCTCGCAAATATTTTAGTATCCATTTTTATTGTGAACCAATGATCTTTTCTTAGATTAAAAACGAATTGACTAACTGTTACAATCACATGAGTTATATCTCGACTTATACACACCATCATGTATATTAAACTCTCGACGGTTGAAAAATGAAGACTATGTATCATGCCAGCCTTCTCATCCTCGATAGAGTGGGCTTTCTTGAATACTCATTTTAAAGTTATTAGTGATCAAAGTACTCATAGGTATGGACTTCTCCTTGTTCAAACATTAAAGTACATTTTCAATACAACCTTCTTAAGATGTCTGAAACTTATTCACTTTTGGGTCATAAAAATTCTTATATTAAGAATTTGTTTTATTAGCTTTAAGTCTTTTATAGAAAAAGATTTCCCAAACTACTTTTTTAACCCACCAATTTGGAAGGTATTTTGTCCCATAATAAGTATATCATTAATATAGAATAAGAGAATAACAAAGTTATCTTCCGAGAATTTTCAAATAATGATGTAATGGTCTGAAACAGTTTTTCGATAGCCTTGATCCCCAATTACTGACTCGAATTCCTTATACCACTACCTAAAAATTTATTTGATCTTGTAAAGTCTTTTGTCAAATGACATACTAAATACTCCTTTCACTCAATTTAAAATCTCTCCGATTGTTCTATATAATTTTTTTCCTCAAGATCAACGTGGAGGAAAGCCATTTGCACATCTGGTTGTTTGGTCTCTAGATCAAGGGTTGTTGCCAATTTGAGAATAATTCGAATGAAATATATTTTCACAATGGGAGAGAAAATTTTTTTAAAATCGATACCCTTTCATTGGTTAAACTCTTTCATAACCAATCTTGGTTAAAGGTTATTATCTTTAAATTTCAAATGAAAAACCCACTCATTCTTCAATACTAATTTGCCATTAGGTAATTTGGTTAGCTGAAACATATGATTTTTATGCAAAGATTTTATCTCATCTCGTATTGCATCCATCTATTTTGTTTTGTGTTCTCCATAACTTCATCAAAGTATTCAAGCTCTTTACCATCGATAAGTAATACATACTCATCAATCAATAGATATGAGGAGGGACATCAATCTCTTATGGGTCGTTGGAATAGGATAGTTGGTGTAGGACCAAGGGCTTTATAATGACTATCACCATGAGTATCATCATATAAATCATCGTTCATCTTATCAAAAGAGATAGATCAAAAGATGTTGGAGAGTGAGAAATTACTAGAATCCCATATTTGACAATGATAAGAGTATCAATTGGCTCATCCTCACTTGAGAAATGATGTAAAGAATCGTACTCCTTCTTTAAAGGAATGGTAGGAATCCTTTAATCAAAATTTAAATTAGGCATTCCTCTGAATGATTAGTAGGGAGAGAGACAATAGCTAGAGTGGTTGGATGGGTGGATCCTTTATTCTCATCTCATTCCTAACATTAGTAACACATTCTTTGAAAACTTCATCAATAGCCTTAAAAACCTCATTATCATGAGAATGAGGTACCGGCAAAGTTGTTGCAAAAGTATTAGGTTGAACCATCTCAGCCTTGAAACGAGAGCCTATAAAAATACTTTTCCTCCTTTTCAAAGGGTAAGGAGGCATATCAGCAACAATTTCTCCTCTAAGGGCAATATACTAGTGAACGGCATCCAAGGTGGTTTAGGTCACAAAATTGCTAGTTTTATGCAATTTGGTTGCATGTTATTTTAATAGATCAGTTGATATTTAGTTATAGTAAGTTTGTTCTCAAGAATCATTCCAAAAAAAGGCAATATTAATGTTATATCATCTATTTGATAAAATTTAATTATTTGAAAATATTGATAGAGAAGAATATATTATTCTAAATTTTCATTGAGTTTGTATTTTATTCACTTTTTTTGAACTCCTTTTTTGGAGTCAAAAAAATTCAATCATTTTCTTCGTTATAAAGTAAAAAACAACTTTAAATATCTTGGCATTTAGTCTAAGATCCCAACGTCAAAAAAGGATGCATAATGTTACAATATATATAATGGCATTAGGATCAAGTTGGGCTACTGGAGTCTTCAGAACTTCCATTATTTCTACAAATTCTCTTATTAGAGGAATCTGGAGGCCGTCCTTTAGATATGGTTCATATATAATAATAAAGTCATCCCTCAGAGAGCAAGCCCTCTCTTCGGATGAAGGGACATCAAGACTATTGTACTTATTGAAAATATCTTTTATGGGTAGATAAGAAGCAATGTTGGCCATATTGTTCAAGGCATTTCAAAGAGCCATGAGAGATTGAAAGATAAATGATTAGAGAAAGTTGAAGGCATGTTCTTTGATATAAAGTAAAGAAGAAGACGCAGTTAAGGTTTAAAGATAATAGTGAAAGACGTTACAATTTGAAATGGCAACTAGAATTGAAAATAATGTGTTTTAGACAACAATACTGATCCAAATGATGTGTTGCTTAGATGATAATACGTTTCTCTCTATTTACTAACTAAAATGCTACTTATTAAAATGATTCAAATATGGTGTAATTTACAAACTATCTACTATGACATTATATATGCTATTAATTGGTCATTTTCATTGCAAAAACAATGATTGCTATGATGTCATTGAGCGAGTTATTAAGATTATACTTCAGAGTTTCGTCTCACCTCGGAATGTAAACCTGATTGATCCTTATTATTTGAAATTTCATCATTCAATTAAGGGTCCTAGTTTGTCTTGAGGCCACACTATTTCTAAATTATTAGAAGTTCAAGTTATTGGGATACTAAATGGTTAAATCTATATAAAGTTAACATCAAAAAAGTTTTGAAGTATTGAGATCAATAATTGAGGAAACTTTTTTCCTTTAGATAATTTAATTAATATAAATTTTTAAAAACTTACAATCCCATATAGGTGAATATAAGTTTAAAATATAAAAGGAACAAATTAGGAATTACAATTTGAATACAAAAATATGAATTCTCCTTTTATTTATAGATATACTCATGTATAAGATATGGTCTTACATGATAGGCTAAAAAATTATTCAGCTTGAAGAAAAAATAAGTAGGTAAGGAACCTCAACAGAAGAAGTAGAGCAACTAGGAGATTCACCATCACTCTAAAATTTAACATCTAATCAGTTAGTTCTAACTAATTAATATTAAGTCAACAAAGGAATCACATAATAAGAGTCGAGAGATATTGAATCGGGTAATCATCTAACAAACTGGTAGGGACTTAGATGTTTCACAACAGATGGTGAAAAGTATCAAAGGCAACTACCAAGACAGAGAATCAATTTAATTCAAGATATTAAATAAAAGAGAAAAATTAAAATGTCTTTCAATATAAAAAAGAGTAACAAAGACATATTTTATGAATATCTCCTAAAGGAATGTAAAAGCAACTAGGAGATCTTTCTCTTGAATTCATCGAATATAAGTAATACAATCAAATGTTGAGACTTAAAATTTGTTTAAAGATCGAATAAGAGAAGCCATTTTTAATAACAAAAAATGAGCTATAAAATGATGTATTTAGAAGTATAGAAAAACAGTCAAATGGTTAAATAATCTCAGTCATGATATTAGAATTAAGACTATGATTAACAAAATTAATTAGTAATAACTATATATTGATTAATATTCTTTCGAAAGAAGCAATCAGATGACATTCAAAGCAGACTACTTGAATTTCTATCATAACATACTCAAATCTTGAATTCAAGCTTTGATCACGAGGGGCTAGTATTAGAAATTGTCTAAAATAAAGCCAACCTGATCCACTGAAATCTTAAGCTCACAAATAGTTAGTCCTTAAAAAGATATAAATTAGTTGAGTTGTTAGGTTTAAATTAAAAAGGAATTTGATTGAATGACGAAATTATCAAGTAAACAAATAACTAGATTGTTAGAAATAATAAAGACTAAAATACCGAATGGCCGGATGATTAATTAAACTAAACGGTAAATCTTGATATTCAGATACATTAATCGAATGCTGAATGGTCGAATCAATTAAGCAGTTAATGTATATGATGGATAAGTATTGAACTTATAACGTATGAAACAGTTGGACTATTTAACTTTCGATCAAAGTAATGATTCAAAATAATGATTAGTTATATCTTTTTAGAAAATTTTACTAATTAGTAATAAAACTATAAATACGCCTATTTTCTGGAAAAGTGGAGGCCAAAAAATTGCCAAGAAACAAGTATAGGGCTCTTTAATTGCTTGCAAAATTCATAAATAATGGAGCCAAACTCTTCAATTTTCACTCTCTTTCGTCCTCAACTTTTTATCTTTCATTTACTTAAAATTTTTTTAATTTAAGTATCGAAAAATATTTTAGAAAATGAGCCTTATATTATTTGATATTCTGTTAAATGTTGCATTGTGTAATATTTAAAAATTTAATGACTCAATTTGGACAGCTATCTAGATGTAAGGTAGGCATCAAATCAGAGTTTAAACCTGAGGAAAACTGCTAGGCTGGTATCTTCTTTCACCATTGACTGCGCTATTAGTTGCATGACAGAATCAAGGGTCCCAAATATGAGCTAGTCATCACCAAAGTGACACAAAACCACTATCTAGTGAGCAAGGATTGGTAAATATTTATCTGATGACAGATAGTGTGCCTTTCATGACAAATAACAATGCTTGCAATGTCTAAAAAGGTGAAACTAGGAACAAGTGTTGATTGAGTGTAGCAACAATCTGTTGGAGCAAAACACGCGGAAGGCCGAGCAGACACAACGCTCGGACAGAAACAGGGAGCAAAGGCTCTCAGACGGACGAGAGAGGTAGAGAAAAATATAAGAGGGAACACACGAATTTAACGTGGAAAGCCCTTCTGTAAGTAAGGGAAAAACCACGAAAGAATACACTATAAAAGGATTGTTTACAAGTGTTAGCTACACAAGCTCAAATTAAAGAAAAACAACCTCAAGTGTACAACTTTCTCTCACTAAAGTGTTTCTCTCACAAGTTTCACAAAGTGGTTGCTCACAAAGGCACACACCACTACTCACCAACCTCTCTCACATTAAATGATCTCTACACATATATATACATGTAAATAAATATATATATTCACCAGCCTAGGAGGCTACCCAGCCATCCTAGCGCTAGGGTGGCAGGGCATGTCGCCTGGCAGGCACACGCCTGGCAGGCCAGCAACGTCTTGGAAGTTGTGGCCGCCACCAACTTCCAATCAGACTGCAATAGTAGCCTGCCCGCATTTATTGCTGCCGCAGATCATTAATGAGAGAATAAGTCAACGCACGCGTGGATTGAGTCCTCGTCCAAGTCTTCTCGGACACGACACTTCATTCAAAGTCCTCGTCCATACTTCTAATGGAGTCCGCGGACAATAGCCACTCGGGAGTGACCCCAACAAACTTCCCCTCACGACCGAGTGGGAGTGGAGTTAGTCAGGCCAGCAATGTCACAACAAACTTCTAGCTTTCCCTTTGGAAAAACCTTTGTCAACATATCTGACCCATTATCGTTCGAGCGGACCTTTCCAATTGATAGCTGCTCATCATCAAAAACATCTCCCACCCAATGATATCGCACGTCAATGTGTTTTGACCGAGAATGGAATGAGGAGTTTTTACACAAGTGAATGGCACTTTGACTATCACAAAGAATCTCATACGTTTCTTGCCTTAGACCCAACTCTAGGACGAACCTCTTCATCCAAAGCATCTCTTTACAGGCCTCGATCACTGCAATGAACTCTGCCTCCGTCGTGGAGAGAGCGACGCACTTCTACAACTTGGACTGCTAGGAGACCGCCCCTCCCGCAAATTTTACCAAGTATCCGGACGTTGATTTCCTAGAATCAACGTCCCCGGCCATATCTGCGTCCGTGTATGCAGACAATAGAAGCTCTTCCCCTTCAAACATCAAACCCACCTTGGAGGTCCCGCGCAAATATCTGAAGATCCACTTCACCGCGGACCAATGCTCCATTCCCGGGTTTGAGAGGAATCTGCTCACAAGGCCAACCGCGTGAGCAATGTCCGGCCGTGTACACACGGCCGCGTACATCAAACTGCCAACGGCCGAGGAGTAAGGAATCTTACTCATGCGCGCCTTCTCAGTGTCCGAGGACGGACACTGCTGTTTGCTCAACTTGAAGTGGTTGGCCAAAGGGGTGCTGACAGGCTTGGACCCTTCCATGCTGAATCTTTGAAGCACCTTTTCAATATAACTCTCCTGGGACAGCCATAGCTTCTTGCCCTCTCGGTCCCGAGAAATCCTGATGCCCAGAATCTGTTTCGCCGGTCCGAGGTCTTTCATGGCAAAAGACTGCCCCAGTTGCTCCTTCAGCTCCTTGATCCGAGCACTGTTCTGTCCGACAACCAGCATATCATCCACATAAAGGAGAAGGATGACAAAGTCGCTTTCCGAAAACTTCTGCACAAAGACACAGTGGTCCGAGGAAGTCTTATGGTAACCTTGCTTGACCATAACAGACTCAAACTTCCGGTACCATTGTCTCGGAACTTGTTTCAACCCATACAAGCTCTTCTTCAAGCGGCAAACAAGTCCTTCCTTCCCTTTAACTTCAAAGCCGTCTGGTTGTTCCATGTAGATCTCTTCCTTCAGATCTCCATGGAGAAAAGCTGTCCGAACATCCAGCTGCTCTATCTTCAGGTCCAATGCTGCTGCCAGTCCGAGTACCAGGCGGACCGAGGACATCTTCACCACCGGCGCAAAGATTTCATCAAAATGAACACCCTTCCGTTGACCAAAGCCCTTTACCACAAGTCATGCCTTGTGTCTTGGCTTTCTGGTGTCCTCGGTCGCCTTCAGTCGGAAAACCCATTTATTTTTCAGAGTCTTCTTCCCCTTAGACAATTCTGCCAGCTGAAACGTATGGTTCTCATAAAGGGAAGTCATTTCTTCCTCTATGGCTTCAAGCCATTTATCCTTCTCAGCACTGCTCATGGCCTCTTCGAAGTTCTCTGGTTCTCCAGCATCAGTGAGGAGGACAAACTCACTGGCTGGAAGGTGGACCGACGGTCGTCTCACTCTGGACGACCGTCTCACTTGGGCTACCTCACCCTGCTGAGGTACCACATCTTCAACCTGATCCTGAGGCGCTGTACTCGCCTGATCCTGGTTGGAAGTTACCATTGATCCGAGGACATCGGATACAAGAGGTACAGGACGGACAGTTTCAATCTCAACGGTGTCCGTCCGGGAGGTACTGGAAAGAGACTTCACATCTTTCTCAAAGTCCTCTATGGTCTCGTCCTCAACGAAGACCACGTCGCGGGAACGAACCAGCTTCTTTGTTTTTGGGTCATAAAGCCTGTACCCAAATTCTTCCTCACCATAGCCCAGAAAGACACATTGTAGTGTCTTTGGCTCCAGTTTGGTCCTCTCATCTCTCGGAACATGGACAAAGGCCTTGCAGCCGAAAGTCCGCAGATGACTGTATGCTGGTTCTTTCCCGGTCCAAATCAGCTCAGGAACTTCCCCGTGCAGAGGCTTACTGGGCGAGCGGTTAATGACATGGGCGGCCGTCCTCAAGGCCTCGGCCCAGAAAGATCCTCGCAGCCTTGCCTCAGACAGCATGCACCTAACCCTTTCCATGAGGGTGCGGTTCATCCTCTCGGCCACTCCGTTCAACTGTGGCGTCTTTGGTGGAGTCTTCTGATGTTTGATGCCATGAGCTCTGCAGTAGGCATCAAACCGTCCAATGTACTCGCCACCGTTGTCGCTCCTTATTGCCTTTAGTCTCCTCCCGGTCTCCCGTTCAACAAGGACGTGGAACTGTTGAAAAGTTTCCGCGACCTGGTCCTTTGTCTTCAGTGGGAACACCCACAGCTTCCTCGAGCAATCGTCTATGAAGGTCACAAAGTACTGTGCACCTCCAAAAGACTTCTCCGGGAGAGGGCCACACACGTCCGTGTGTACAAGCTCCAAGATCTCGGACTTCTTGGAAGTTACGTCTCCGGAGAAGGAGACTCTTCTTTGTTTCCCAGCCATGCAGTGAGGACACGTCCTAGGCATGTCTCCATCCACCTCAGGGATGAGACCCTTCCTGGCCAAGTGACCCATGCCACGCTCACTCATGTGTCCGAGCCTCTTGTGCCAAAGATCCGAGGACTCCGCACTCCTCGTGGCATTCACCTCAGCTACTTCAGCCTGGGCTTTCAAAATATAAAGGCCAGATGCCTTAGTTCCTCGGGCAATGACCATGGAGCCCTTGGTCATTTTGATACTGCCGTCATAGAAGACACTGCAGCAACCTTCATCATCCAGTCGTCCAACTGAGATGATGTTCAGCCTTATATCAGGGACGTGCCGGACGTCCTTCAAAGTCAGCCGGGCTCCAGTACTCATCACCAATGTGATGTCTCCACGTCTGATGAACTCGGACGTCTGCTTATTGCCCATTCTCTGTACTCCTGGGGCACAAGGAGCATAAGTGGAGAACAGTTCTCTCATGGAGGTAACATGGACTGAAGCGCCAGAGTCCACTACCCAATCCGAGGACTGTTCTGCCACAGCCATCAAGTCCTCAGACTCACAGGTTAAGAGGAGATCCTCTCCTGTCACAACAGAGACCGAGGACTCTTCCTCGCCTCGTCTCTTTTCGCCCTTCTGCTTCCCAGCGTTCTCACGCTTCCATTTGTAGCAGAACTTTTTGATGTGGCCCTTCTTGCCACAATGATGGCACTCCATATCTTGGTACCGAGAACGTGACTTACTCCGCCCTTTGTCTTCAGACTTTGGGCCACGTCCTCGGCTTCTTCCCCTTGATTCCGTGACAAGGACCTCGGGCTGCTGAGAGGTAGACGTACCCTGAGAAAGCCGTCGTACTTCCTCGTTCAGCAAAGCTCCCTTCACCATCTCCAGTGTCACCACACTGTTCGGAGCTGTGTTGGTGATCGTGACCCTCATGGTTTCCCATGAGTCCGGGAGGGTTGCTAAGAGCCAAAGTCCTAGCACTTCGTCCTCGAACTTAATGCCCATACTGTTGAGCCGGTCCACGCATCCCTCAAACTCGTTTAAGTGGTCGGCAACAGAAGATCCGTCCTTGTACCGGATATGGACCAACCGCATCAAATGGTAAATTTTATTGTTACCAGATTTGGAGGCAAAGAGCTTCTCCAGCTTCTCCCAAAGGGCTTTGGCATTTGTCTCCCTACGAACATGGTTGTACACGTTCTCGTCCACAAACTGCCTGATGAACCCGCACACCTGTTTGTGCTCCAACGCCCAGACCTCGTCCGTTTTCGTCGACGGTTTTTCTGAGGAGAAGACCGGATCGTGCATAGACTTGACGAAAAGCAAGTCAGACATTTTGCTCTGCCAGATGTCAAAGTTTGAACCGTTCAAACAAACCATCTTGCTGCCAAACTCCATTTCTGATAACAAGCAAAGATCACCGTGCAAACAACCTTGTCTCTGATACCACTTGTTGGAGCAAAACGCGCGGAAGGCCGAGCGGACACAACGCTCGGACAGAAACAGAGAGCAAAGCTCTCGGACGGACGAGAGAGGTAGAGAAAAATATGAGAGGGAACACACGAATTTAACGCGGAAAACCCTTCTGTAAGCAAGGAAAAAACCACGAAGGAATACACTATAAAAGGATTGTTTACAAGTGTTAGCTACACAAGCTCAAACTAAAGAAAAATAACCTCAAGCGTACAACTTTCTCTCACTAAAGTGTTTCTCTCACAAGTTTCACAAAGTGGTTGCTCACAAAGGCACACACCACTACTCACCAACCTTTCTCACATTAAATGATCTCTACACATATATATATACATGTAAATAAATATATATATATTCACCAGCCTAGGAGGCTACCCAGCCATCCTAGTGCTAGGGTGGCAGGGCATGTCGCCTGTCAGGCGCACGCCTGGCAGGCCAGCAACGTCTTGAAAGTTGTGGCCGCCACCAACTTCCAATCAGACTGCAATAGTAGCCTGCCCGCATTTATTGCTGTCGCAGATCATTAATGAGAGAATAAGTCAACGCACGCGTGGATTGAGTCCTTGTCCAAGTCTTCTCGGACACGACGCTTCATTTAAAGTCATCGTCCATACTTCCAATGGAGTTCGCGGACAACAACCACTCGGGAGTGACCCCAACACAATCCTCAGTATAGGTTAAGGAACAGGTGTATCAACCACTCATCACTAGATACTCGACCACTAACCCCTACATACTGGCTTCACAACTCTTTTATCTAACAACTCTCTTACCATGCCTATAAATATGTAGCTCAGGGGCGTTCAATGACAGCTGTTGAATTTAATCCAACGGCTACTATTTTTTTCTTTTATTAGAAAAAACCCTTCCCTTAACAAGATGAAGGATGAATTAAGTCTGGCTCTAGTCTCGAACGACGACGGCGAATGACTACAACACTCATTCTAACTCAGAATGGCGACGACAACTACGAATCCAATCTTAAAATTTTCTTACTATTTCTGCACTTCTCTATTTATAATTTATAACATCAGTCTATCAATTCAATGAGAGGAAATAGAATTACTTGGTAGACAAAGTGTGAATTGGTTGAGTAATGGCGTTGGTTTGAGGAAGAGGAAGATGGAGGGTGAGGAAGAGAAATGGCCAATGATAGTGAAAGGAGAAGAAGAGGAAGAGAGACGATAAAGACAGAGTTGCAAATATTTTTTATTAAAATAAAAGGGTTAATGATAGTCGTTAAATTAAATCCAATAGCTATTGGTGAATGTTGTACATGCTGCTATTGATAAGTGTTGCTCGTGTTGCGACACCCTCTAGTGTTGTGGTGCCCCTCCTTGATAAAAATATCCCTTCACTCCATTTGAAAGGCGATTGGAAAATCTAATAATCGAAACCGATTCTGAAAAACAAGTGAGGTCGCAGCTATGCTAAATCTCACAACCCACACTGAAGCAATCACGCCCCACACCTTTCGTCAATCATGGCATGCTAGCTCAAGGATTATTCAGATTAACTAATTCCTTCTTTTTCGGTACGTCCATGGTAAAGTCAGGCGCACTCATCGTTCAGTCTCTTTCTCTCTCTCTCTCTCTCTCCCCCACTCCCAAATCGATGGCGCACTAACCGTTCTCCTCCTCTCTGCCATCTCCTCTTTATTGAAGAAAATTACCTGTCCCACGTTTCCATGGAAGATCATTTTAAGCTCCATCTTCAACCTCTTCGCCATCCTTATTCCTAATCCAACAAAAAAAAAAAAAAATTGAATTTCGTCAAAAATCGTCGCAGCATTTCCAAAAATCTTACTGAAAATTCCACAAGATGAGTAATGCAATCATCCATTATTCGCGTCTCCACAATCGTCTATTCGTCGTCAATTTCTCGTACATTATCCTTCTGATCACAATCTCAACCGTCATCCCACCATGTCGCTCCGAGATCAAGGACACTCGAATCGTCGATGACTCCCGTCCGATGATCGTCTTTGAACGGTTCGGATTCGGTCATGAAGGCCACGTCAAGGTTACCGTCAATGGCATTTCGTGGAGATCAAAACAGCAAAACTCGAAGCTCGATCCTTCTTCCTCGTCCGAGAGGTTTCCTTTCCGCGAATCCTCAACGAGTCCGGATACACGGACAACAGCTTCTGCGTGCTGTCAAGCCGCTACGTCAAGCTCATCTTCATGTTCGACGGTTACTTGTACAACGGCTCGACCATCATCGACGAACCGGGTGAGTACAGCCTCGTTTTCGGAAACTGCCAGCAGGAGTTCGAAGTTTCCATGAACGTGCGCACGGAGATGTACAATCTTGTCAGCGGAGTAAAGGACTTCTTGCCGGCCGGCCAAACTCCATTGCCTAAGTTGTACTTCTTTCTCTTTATAGTATACTCAGTATTCTTGGGAATCTGGTCGTACATCTGCAGCAAGCAGAGGCTAACGATCGACAAAATTCAATTGCTCATGGGAGCGTTGTTGCTCTTCAAAGCGCTTAAGATGATCTGCGCTGCAGAGGATACAATGTTCGTTAGAAAACCGGCACGGCCCACGGCTGGGACGTTCCGTTTTACATTTTTGGCTTTTTCAAAGGAATCATGCTGTTCACTGTGATAGCTCTCATCGGAACCGGGTGGTCCGTCATCACGCCGTACCTTCAGGAGAGAGAGAAGAAGATCCTAAAGACGATAATACCTCTGCAGGTAGTGCAGAATGTCGCGTCAATCGTGATCGGAGAGACGGGGCCGGCGACCAAAAACTGGTTCACTTGGAACCAGATATTCCTGCTTATCGATGTGTTCTGCTGCGCTGCCGTGTCTTTCCCGATCATCTGGTCGATAAGAAATCTCCGGGAGGCGTCCAAGTCGGGCGGGAAGGCGGTGAGGAACCTCGAGAAGCTGCTGCTGTTCAAGCAGTTCTATATCGTGGTGGTTGGATACTTGTATTTCACGAGAATCGTGGTACCGGCGATCGGAGCCACCGTTAGTTATTTGTACGAGTGGGTGATGATAGCGGCCGCCGAGGCGGCGAGCTTGGCTTTTTATGTCTATATTTTCTATAATTTTCAGCCGGCTGGGAGTAATCCATATTTGAGGGTGGATGAGGAGGAAAAGGCCGCTGGGAAAGCCTTGGAAGACGATGATTCCTTTCTACAATGAAATTAAAAAAATTAAAATAAAAAATTGGCTGGTTAAATTCGAATTACTCTAATTGTTAAAATAAAATTTAATTCGGGCACGTATGTTTTTTAAAATATTACAAATTAGCATAACTATTTAATTGTAACGTCAAATT
>JAODPA010001821.1:0-14168 GCA_025585075.1 Nepenthes mirabilis | reverse complement strand
TTTTTTTGAAACTTAATAATTTGCACGTTTGTAAAGAAAAAAAAAATTAAAAGACCGCAAAAACAAAGGATTGATATTTCAATATGAAAAAAGAATGAATCGGTAGCATCCTTATAATACAGTAGGTAGCTCAAAAAAGTATACAATTTCCATCCAAAACTAAAAGCATGATTGATAAAATCAACCTAACCCTAAAATTCGAAACTAATAATAACTAAACTCAAAATGGAGACCCATGCCTCCCCAAATGAAGAGGGTGTGGTGAGTGGGTCCCTACAGTGCAATTTTCAAAGACCCACTGCCACCAAAAGCCATTTTTTTTTGCTAGGAAATTTCATGTGATATAATTTTTTTTTCTCTATAAAATAAGCTACACTCATTAAAGATATAGAAATTTCATTCCCCTTAGATATAATATATAGTAACTGCAAGGGTTATCCAAGCTTGGATGTGTTAGGCTAACTTTATCTTCCATTTAGTTGCCGCCCGCTTAATTATCCTATTCCAATTGTTATATAACTGTTAGGTTATAGGTCACTCCCGTGTGGACCTATACCAACTTAACGTGGCAGATGGAGGCAAATATCCTCGCCGCATGAGAAAGGCTCGAGTTACGCCTGATGGTCGCTTGAGGCACGTTTTCCAGTAAGCTCTCGCTCGCTTCTCGCCTGAATTGCGCTCAAGTTCAAATTCCAGAATAGGGATGCTCAATCTGCGCCCGAATGGCGCTCGAGCGTTAGCCTACGCCAGATGCGCGCTTGACGGGTGCTTGAGCGCACGCTTGTTTTTATAAAACGCACACTTTTCATTTTAGGGTATTAGAGACCAGTTTTTCAGCGCCGTTTCAGAGAAAAAAAGAAGAGAAGGAGAAGAGGAAGATTTGAGCCTCCGGTTGGATTTTGAATCAAATTCCAGTCTTTGTCAATCACACGTACGAAGTTCTTACTACTGAGAAGAATATCTATTAGGTTTTATTTCTACGCTTACACTTTATATTTCTTGTACGAATTGTGTGAAGTTAGGGGGTTGTGACCCTTGAGATTTGTGGTTTGTGTAACCAATAAACTGTTGCTAGTAAAAAATTTCAGACTCCGTGTCTCATGATTTTTCTCCCTCATTTAACAGGGAGTTTTTCACGTAAAAATCGTACCTTTATTACTTGTAATTGATTGTTGGATGCTTGTCATCATTTATTTTGTATTTTCTCGTGATTCAAATACGTAGTCTATTTCTAACAAGTGGTATTAAAGATTTGGTTTGTGTTGGATGTTATGACTTGTTTGAATCGATGGAGGCCAGAAATAACATGATTTGTTTAAATGGCATGAATTATGATATTTGGCGCAACAAGGTGAATGACTTGTTGTTTGTCAAATCATTGCACCATCAAGTATTTGCTACTCAAAAATCGGAATCGAAGTCCGAGGAGAAATGGGCATTTGAGCATGAACAAGTTTGTGGTTATATTAGGCAATTTGTGGATGACAATGTATATAATCACATCTGGAATGAGACACATGCAAGAACCTTGTGGCAAAAACTTAAAACACTTTATACCTCGAAGACCGGTAATAATAAATCATTTCACTTGATAAAGCTAATGCAAGTGAGGTACAAGGAGGGCTCGTCTTCGCCGATCAAGGATTATTATTGCCAATATAGCTCCAAATGGCATGGTAACCCTTGAGATAGCAAAGAGAGAAATGTTGAATGAAAAGATGAGACGTCGATCACAGGGGTCTTCTTCTACGCACTCCGAAGTATTAGTCTCCGAGTCACGGGGAAGAAATAAAGGGCGTGGCCTTAAACCTGCAGAGAATGGCCAAAATAAATCTAGATTGAGGTATCAGAATTTTGAGTGTCATTACTGTGGAAAGAAGAGACACATCAAGAAGTATTGCTACAAGTGGAAGCAAGAAAATACAAAGAGTAATGAAAGGAAGGCAGACAAGACTCGAAATGAAAAAAGAGTTACTGTTGTTATCGGGAATGATCTTTGGTTGGTGTGTCAGGAGGATGAAGTGATCAATTTGGCTGATCTTGAGACAAACTGGGTGGTGGATAGTGGTGCTTCACTTCATGTCACGTCACGGAGGAAATTCTTCATATCATACACTCTTGGTGATTTTGGAGTGTTGAAAATGGGCAATGAAGTTACATCCCGAATTGCTGGTTATGGTGATGAGTGCCATACCACGAATAATGGAATCAAGTTGTTGATGGAGGTTAGACACATCCCAGATATTCGACTAAATCTAATCTCGGCGGGTAAGCTTGATGATGAGGGTTTTTGTAGCACATTCTGCGAAGGAGCATGGAAGTTGACTAGAGGGTCTCTAGTTGTAACTCAGGGTAGAAAAGTTTTCAACTTGTATGTGTTGCAAGTCTTGATTGCAGCATGAGATGTGCATATTGCTAGAGCTGAGAGGTCTTCCGATTTGTGGCACCGACGATTGAGTCACATGGGTGAGAAGGGCTTAAACTGTTTAGCCAAAAAGAATTATCTTCAGGGTGTAAAAACAGCTAAATTGAAGACTTGTCGTCATTGCATGGCAGGAAAGCAATGACGGATTTCATTCAATGTTAATTCATCCATAAGGAAGACTGATCTCCTTGAATTGGTCTACACCGACATATGTGGCCCGTTCAAGGTGAAGACTCTTGGATGAGCTTTTTACTTCATCACATTCATTGATGACTGTTCTCAAAAACTATAGGTGTATCCATTAAAATCGAAAGATCAGGCTCTTATGTTCTTCAAACATGTTCATGCCTTGGTTGAGAGGCAAACGTGGAAGAAATTAAAATGCATCCGAAGTGATAATGGTGGGGAGTACATCGGAGCTTTTAATGAGTATTGCCAATCTCATGAAATTCGCCATCAGAAGACTCCATCGAAGACATCGCAACTAAATGGGGCGGCTGAACGGATGAATGAGACTTTGATGGAGAGGGTCTGATGTTTGCTTTCGGAGGCGAAGCTCCCTAGTTCATTTTGGGGGGAAGCCTTGAGGGCCGTGGCTCATGTCGTCAATTTATCACCTCACGGTACCTTGAATGGAGAAGTGCCTGAAAAGATATGGACTAGAAATGAAGTATCCTATGATCACTTGCGGGTATTTGGAGGCAAGGCCTTTGTTTACGTTCCCAAAGATAAAATGATCAAGTTAGAGTCAAAGACCAGACAGTGCATATTTCTTGGTTACAGGGAAGATGTGTTTGGATATCGTCTATATAATCCGATTAAGAAGAAACTGGTTCGATCTAGGGATGTCATGTTTATCGAGAATGAGACTATACAGGATATTGGCAAGGTGCAAAGATTGCCTCCCAAAATGATGACAGTCGACCATTGATTCAAATCCCATGCCGACACCTGTCCGTCATCAGAGTAAAAATCAAGGTAATGCCGAAGAGGAAGAAGACCATGAGACTATAATGCTCGATAGAGATAAGGATGAGGTTGTCACTCCTGATACTGCTGAGCCTATCGAGACTATTATACTCCGACGATCCATGGGAGATCGAGGACCCTCTATTTATCTGTTGGCCGAGGAGTATGTGTTACTTACCGACGGAGGAGAGCCCGAATATTTTGAGGAAGTAATGGAGGACGAACATAAGGCAGAGTGGATGGAAGTTATGCGAGAAGAGATGGCATCGTTGTATGAAGATTACACGTTTGAGTTGACAAGGTTGCTAAAAGGAAGACGAGCGTTGAAGAATAAGTGGGTCTTCAGGTTGAAGGCAGATGAAAACAGCTCACAACCGAGGTACAAAGTGAGACTGGTTGTGAAGGGTTTTAATTAACGGAATGGTATTGACTTTGACGAGATCTTTGCTCCGGTGGTAAAGATGTTTTCTATTCGAGTGGAGCTCGAGTTGGCCATTGTTCTTGACTCAAAAGTAGAACAGATTGATGTGCGGACAACATTTCTTCACGGTGATCTTGAGGAGGATATCTATATGGAGCAGCCGGAGAAATTTCTGGTCAAAGGGAAGGAGCAATTAGTGTGCCATCTCAAAAAAAGTTTGTATGGATTGAAATAAGCCCAAGGCAATGGTACAAGAAGTTCGAATTTATCATGGTGGGTCAGACCTATTAGAAGATGACCTCGGATAATTGTGTCTTTGTTCACACATTTTCTGAGGATGATTTTATTATTCTCTTACTCTATGTAGATGATATACTGATAGTTAGGCGTAATGCTTTCTGGATCACAGAGTTAAAGCGACGGCTTGGGAAGTCCTTTGCTATGAAAGATTTGGGACCGACAAAGCTAATTCTGAAAATTAGAATTTTTCACGACCGTAAAGTGAGGAAGCTATGGATGTAACAAGAGAGCTATATGGAGAAAGTACTTCAACGTTTCAACATAAAAAAGTCAAAATCGGTGAGCAACCCGTTGGTCAATTACTTCAAGTTGAGCAATCGACAATATCCTACAGGAGATGAAAAGGCATACATGAAAGGTATTCCCTATTCTTCAGCCATGGGTAGCCTAATGTATGCCATGGTGTGTACGAGGCCAGATATAACTTATGCTGTTGGAGCTGTTAGTCGATTCTTGTCAAATCCCGAAAAGGAGTATCGGTCCGTAGTAAAATGGATTCTAATGTATCTCCGAGGAACTTCTAAACCTTGTTTGTGCTTTGGAAGCAACATGCCACTTCTGGTTGGGTATACTGATGCAGATATGGCGGGTGATGTTGACTCACGGAAGTCTACTTCGAGATATTTAGTCATGTTCGTGGGAAGAGTCGTTTCCTAGCAATCGAAATTACAGAGGTGTGTTGCTTTCTCCACTACTGAAGCGGAGTTCATTGCTATAACGGAGGAAAGCAAGGAGATGCTATGGATGAAGAAGTTCATTCGGAAACTTGGTCTCAAGTAGAAGCGATGTGTGTTGCTTTGTGATAATTAAAGTGTGATTCACCTTTGTAAGAACTCATCATTTCATTTCAAATAAAAGCATATTGATGTGACGTATCACTCGGTGCGGAATGTCGTTGACATGGGGTTGTTGGTGCTAGAAAAGGTCGGGACTGAGGAGAATAGATCGGATATGATGACCAAAGTATTGCAAAAGGGGAAGCTTAAAACATACTGTTCTATTGTCGGGATGACGATGAATGGCCCCACACGGTCGTGAGGGAAAGTTTATTGGGTTATGAGTCACTTCCGTATGGACCCATACCCACTTGGCGTGACGGATGGAGGCAAATATCTTCACCGCATGAGGAAGGCTTAAGTTGCGCCTGATGGGCACTCAATGCGCGTTTTCAAGTAAGTTCTCGCTTGCTTCTTGCCTGAATTGCGCTCGAGCTCAAATTCCAAAACCAGGGCGCTCAATTTGCGCCTGAATGGTGCTCGAGCGCGGGCCTGCGCCTGATGCGCACTCAACGGGCGCTCAAGCGCGCGCCTATTTTTACAAAATGCACACTTTACGTTTTAGGGTAATAGAGATTAGTTTTTGAGCGCCATTTCAGAGAGAAAAAGAAGAGAAAGAGAGAGGAGAAGGAGAAGAAGAAGATTTGAGCCTCTGGTTGGGTTTTAAATCAAATTCCAGTCTCTACCAATCACACGTACGAAGTTCTTGCTGTTGAGAAGAATATCTGTCGGATTTTATCTCTACTATTACACTTTATATTTCTTGTACGGGCTGTATGAAGTAAGAGGGCTGTGACTCTTAAGATTTGTGGTTTGTGTAACCAATAAACTATTGCTAGTGAAAAATTTTGGACTCCGTGTCCCGTGGTTTTTCTCCCTCGTTTAATAGGGAGTTTTCCATATAAAAATCGTACTTTTATTACTTGTGATTGATTATTGTGTGCTTATCATCATTTATTTCGTAGTTCCTCGTGGTTCAAATACGTAATTTATTTCTAACAATAACCAAATATCAAAATATTTGTAATTAGTTAGCATTGTTGACTAATAATAATTTCTAACATGAGGCAACACAAATTCTCTATCTTTCTCGTCTCTCTTTGGTGTCTTGATTCTTCTTCTCTTCATCCTCTCCTCCTTGATCACTTCTTCTTCTCATATAATATTTTTGCTGTGTTAGGCTAAGTCTCATAAGAGACTTATATCCCTTGTTTCACTGAGACATTAGATAAATTGTTACGGTTATAACTTCTTTCTTTTTAATTTGTGTGTTATGATTCTATCTTACCATTTTATCACAATTCCCACCTAATGACAAGCCTAATTCAAAACTCAACGTAGTTGTATATAACCGAATGTAAAGAAGTAAAAGATTGTACGTGTAAGAGGAATGGACCTTTGAAAAATACATTCAATTAATGAAGGAGAATTTGAACAAAAGATTTTAATGTGGGTTATAATATTGTTTTCTTTTGGAGGATATACACCATTTATAAATATAAATGAGTTGGTACAAATCTTCTCAATCATATAATGAGTTATTGTTTGATTATGTCTTGTATGAACAAAATTAAACCTGAAACTCTAATTAAATTAGGATTATTTGACACTAAACATTAATTTATCAAATCACTAAGTCTTCAAGATATTTGGTGAATTTAATTCTACCATACATTTTGTCACGATTTCCATGTAATCAAAAGTATACTTTATAACACAATACATGGAAATTCGTGACTGAGTAAAAGGACGCTAAAAGCTTTTATTTTTAAGAGGAACAGACCTGACACGTCTTTAAATTTAGATTATCGAACGAATTAAGGTGCCACTTGATCTTTTCTAGGGGTCAAGTTGAAACGGAGTCAATCATCATAACTTTGAATTTGGATCTTACACAACACAACTAACAAACAAAATGTTAGAAGATGGCATGACTCATTCTCTGATATATTTTCTGACACTTAAGTTAGAAATATTTCTCAAACAGATAGAAAGATAAGAGAAAATAACAATGCATTGATGTATGTAGTAGGGGATTGAGTGTTGGCGAAAGACTAAACTCCGGTGAGTGTGCTCGGTTGGGGAGCGACTTTGAGGCAGAGGATTGAGCTCCCGTGAGTTTGCTCGGTTGGGAAGTGGCTTTGAAGCGAAAGGATAAGCTCCGGTGAGTGTGCTTAATTGGAAAGCGATTTTAAGGTGGAGGATTGAGCCCCAGAGAATGCGTTCAATTGAGGAGCGTCTTTGAAGCCGAGGATTGAGCTTTTGTGCATGTACTTGATTAGGGAGCAGTTTTGAGGTAGAGACTAAGTTCTGATTCAAGCGCTCGATGGGCAGCGGCTTTAAAACGGAGGGTTGTGTTCTGATGGGTGCTAGTCTGTAGCCGAGGCCAAGAGAGCCTTCTCCTTCTACTTCTTCCTTTTTTTTTTTAGAAAGAGCCCCTTCTCCCTTTATGAAGGAAGGTATCTGTAGAGTACACATTAGCTAGTTGTCAATAGAGTGTTGCGGACGTCACGATTCCCAGGTGTCTTAGGGAAGCCACGCCTTACTTTTTTTGGCAAGTTGCATTTATTCAGGTGGTCAGAGCATGTCAAATTGGTAGTCACAACGTAGCAGATTGACGGTCACGTGGGCTTGCTTGTTGAATGAGAATTGCGAGGTGGATGCTGGAGGAGCAACTGTACCCTCAGTTGTCCTTGGTAAGACCGTTTTTAGAAACTACTGGAGGAGGAGGAGCCCCTCAACCTCACTCTGACGTCGTGCTCTAGCCTTTGTTGCCACGTTGGGTTTGGTAGAGACCCCCAGGCCCGTAGGTCATATCCACATTTCAATGCTTGCGTATTGAGGAGCTGCCTCCCGAGCGAGTGCAGCAGGATTGTACTCTACTCTCGCAAGGGAAGGTTCTTCATGTTCTCCTTACTGTGTTTATTCTTACAAGGGAGCAGACAATAGGGAGGCCAATCTTCGGGAGGATAGTGACAGTATTTTGCTTACCTATCACAACTGTCTTTTTCGAAATTGTTTGGACAAATACTGCCAGGTCATTGCTCCATGTATTTTATTCCCTTCTAATGTTGTACATCTACTGTTAAAATCTTGTACTTTATAAGAGGAATTAATAAATGAAACTATCAAGTATTGTTTATTCTCATATTGAATGGCTTCAACATTCTTATATGACGTGACTGGTTGAAATACTTGAACAATACTTTTTGTTGCTTGACGTCTACAAACTAACAATTCAAGATGCAAACGACTCGAGCTTCTAGCAATCTAGACTTGTGGCGGCTCATCCCAAATGGTAAGTTGGGACGTAAGTCGATCGGATCAGCCTTGAGGCTGTCAGGGTTGCACGTTGTTAGTTCGCAATTCTGGAAAGTGGGACATTAAGTCATCATTACCTGCAATGTACTACTGCCCTGCTAGCTTGAGTGTTTGGGCCAATAGCTGTCCGTGGGCTATGTGGGGAGGCGTCAAGTTAGTCATCATAATAGGGCCAGCGAAAAGACATGTCAAAGCACTTTGCGGTGAGGCCACATGTCACTGCCATTATGGAGAGCAACCCTTCAATATCTCTCGAGCGATGCCGTTGTGGACTAAGGCACTAGTTATTTAAGTGTTAGCAATCTTCCGCTCTTGCATCTCTTTGCTCCCAGAATATCTTTACCCTAGGTTGCCACTTCCCTTCCAGGCTCACACGGTTTTCAAATGGGTTTCCAAGGCATCGCTGATATTCGATCAACCCTATCCAGTAGGGATATAGAGTTTATGTGCAGTAGGCATCACATTTTGAGTTTCATCCCGTACGCTGAGCCCAGTGCAAAGGATGTGTCTTGCTCCCCTCCTCCAGTAACCATTTACAATGAGTATCTGCAGGTCGGTCTCCATACCCTACTTGCGAGGGGAGCTGTATGAGATTCTAGGGGCCCTGGAGATCCCTGCAGCCCATCTTCATCCAAATATCGTTCAGTATTTGATGACTCTATGTGCCTTTTTTCATACCATGGGGCTTACTCTAGATGCCTGGGCTTCGAAAGTGCTCCTTCAAATCAGCCAAGAGGATGACTGGGTCTCCTTCACCCCCCGTGTAATGTTTGAGATAGGTGGGGGAAGCCCAGACTCAACAAATGGCTAGAAGACACGCTTCTTTTTTTTTTGCAGGTCAACACATTAGAGGGTCTCGAATAATTCAGATAGGGTCAACAGCGCCTACGCCGATAACATCCTGTCACATGAGGAGCAGATGGCGCCATCTGTAATTGCATTGGTCAAGGAGCATGCAGGTGCCCTATGCCATATTGAAGATTGGGTCTTCCAAGCTACCCTAGACGGAGAGCTAGGGAAGGATTCCTTGGAGGAAGGAAACACCTTTGCCTTGGGGGATCATCATCCCAAGAAAATGTTTAAGGCACTACTTTCCCAGAACTCTTCCGTGCAGGTTTCTAATGAGGTGGCTCCTCCGCCACTACACTATTTGAGGAATTCTAAGGATTACATGACTTGTGTGAGGGAGATACCTCCAGCTGCTGGTGGGCCATCTGGGGGGGCCATGCTTGGATTAGTCTTTTTTAGATAATATGGGCCTCGATGACTTGTCAAATGAATATGAGGGTTAGGAGTCCTTAGTTGGCTCTGCTGTGGCAGTTGTTGAGGGGGCATCTCGTCCTAAAGAGTTGATGTGTGATCCCCTTTATGTCTTGGGCAAGGTCGGCTCTCTTCTAAACTTTGAGGCGCCTCTTTCTTAGGATGCACGATCCTTGCACTCTTTGCCGATCCTTGTAGGAACTGGAGTTCTCCCGACCATCATGTCATGGAGGGCCTTCTCATTATAAGGTATTGCACAGCGGGCCTCATTACTTTGATAACATTGTGCTTTCCCATTGCTGTTCTTGACTAGCCGTTGTCCATTGTCTAGCAGGTCCTGAAAACACTCTAAGTGGTGGAGAAGACGCTACATTGGAGGGACGTTGAAATGCAGTGGCCATCCCAAGCGCGCATAGACCTTACCATGCTGGAAGATGCGGAGTGCCGGATAAATGCTCCCATCACTAAGGCTCAGTAGAATGAGGAGCCAGCCTTCTATCTCAACTGGGCACAGTCCAAGTTGGAGGCGAGATACCAAGAGCTTTTGGAGGCCAATACCCAGACTTTGAATAGGATCACCTAGCTCAAGGACAAGTTTTGAGAGACGCAACAACTCTTTGACCTCCGGAGGGATTATACCTGGCTTATAGGGGAGCTAAGGTCTCGGTTCCATCCCAACGAAGTCAGCCATACAATGGATGAGAGGTTCTATGAAAGTATTCTCTTCAGTCGGTGGATCGTCTCCTTAGTGGTCCCGGGCTTCCCTGTCAGCTTCATCGACTCAAGGAACATATGAGTTTGGCAACGTATCGACCTGATAGACTTCCCGGAGACAAGTGAGGGGTCTGTGCCATGTTCATCTGGGGGGCCTCTAATCCTAGAGTAGTTGTTCAGACAAGGCATGACTGTAGGCGACTTTTTGCACTTTGTAGGCACTTGATTGCCCTGGTTGTACTTTTTGGATCTTTAATAAGCCAGCTCGATTGTTTCAATCTTTATCACTGATATCTTTGATTGTGCGCTAATTTGCCTTTGTCCCGTGTCAACTTTATTTTGCTAACTAAGCATTATTGCTATTGTGGTTGAGCTTGACCTGATGCATTTGCCTAGTTGCTCACGCTCCTATAAGGAGGTCATGGCGCGGATAATTTGACTAGGCATTGCTGCCATAGTTGCTGAGCTTGACAGGACATATTCATCTATTTGTGCTCTTTCTAGTTGAAGGATGTCACGGCGTGGGTCTTGCTAAGCCTCACAAGGGTGACTGGATTTCATAGAAGTAGCCGCCAAACTCTGGTGGAGTCTAGGCTATCACTCACATGTATCCTTTGGAGCTTGGTCCTTTCCGAGGATGTCGTAGTTTTGTACGTCTAGTCCTAATATGCCAACTATTGATGGTGTTCATTCCTACCAAAGGAAGTTGCACCCGCATATTTGTAAAGCCCCCTGAGGTTTTGTGGCCTCATATTGGGGAGGTTTGACTTGATTTGCGAGCCCCCCGGGCCATGAGGTTAGCCTTGTCTGGGATGCTCAGTAATCAAAACTAAGTTTGGTTTCAACATTCTCTAGGCCGCTCGGTCAACAGGACCGAGGTTTTTTGACCGGGTCACTATCAATCAGGTAACGAGTGAAAGAAGATTCACCTGATTTGGGGGTAATGCAAGCCTTGAAGTTGATGCAAGGATACAAGCATTCATATGACAAGTATAATAAATGGAGCAAGTGATTAATGTCATTCAAGCATTCAGCATAGATGCATTTTACTTACCTATACTTGGCGGGAAATCGCTTACAGTGCCTCTTGGGGCAGAGGGAGCTCTAGTCTCAAGGGGCTAGCCTTCTGCTTTGGGAGCGCGACACACACGCCTCTCTCTGGAAGGGTGTCAAGGCAAGGGATGATCCCCATTAGTTGGCGGACCAGTCGGCAGTCTTTGCCCGCGGCCTCTTCATTCTGAAGGATTGGGTCCGCTATGCTAAACCATTGTGTCTTTGTTCTCTCATTGTCGTGCTTGGCGAGGCGCTCACCGAGGGACTGGACTTTGTCGCTATCGATCATGGCCTCGAGAGTCCTAGTTCTGCACTCAGCACTTTACTCAATGGATCTATGCCTACGGGGCAACCTCCATTAGTCTCTGGCTCCGTTAATGGCAGAGTTCATGGACTTCCTTCGACCTTGACGAGATAAGGACCGAGCCTGAGATGCCAAGCCCCCAATGTATGATCGGTCATGGCAGTCAGTGTGGAGTGTGGACTCAGCAATCCTCATGCTACTCGATGGGTTGCGCAACCTCCACTTTGGTTGATCAGAAGCCATGACGAGCGTGTTGCCTCTTCTGATGTGAAATGTTGTGTGCGATGGGTTATAGACTCTATCACCCCCGAGGGCATTCCAACCTGCTGTTTACCTCACACTGAATACCACCGAGGTCCTAGGAGCCTAGCTGGGCTTAGAAGTGCTCCAGGGGAACACCGGATCGAAACTTCAAGTGCTAGGTCCCAAGTTGGCAGAGAGCCTGTCAACATTGCAAGGGGCTTTCTCTCAGGCAAGGGGCCTCCTATCGTCTTGCGGCTCAATTGGCCCTCCAGTTGTGCCTGGACCTTGTCTCTGATGGTTGCTCAAGCCGTAAGGTCGTCAGGCCAACATATCTTCTAAGGGGGATATCTCGTCCTTTGACTCTTCATTCCAAACGTTGAGGTCAAGGAGTCAGAGGAGAAGCCTCCAATGTAGCACCTTCAGATGGGTGCAAATGGCCTAGAGCAAGCCATTCGTCATTGTGACTACCCACAGGGGGTCGTCGCCATGGGAGGCTTTGTCCAAGGCCGATGCATTGGCTTGCATGCCAGTGTTGACCATGTTCATTTTTACAAGCATGATGGTTAAACTTTTAGTGGCTTTTCACAAACTGCACCAATGATATATTCTTAGATCAAAATTATCAAATAAATTAGAGTGTCACTTGATCTTCCCTTAGGGTCAAGTTGAAGTGGGTCCGATCCTCATGACTTTAAACCTAGATTCTTTATAATACTACTAACAAATAAGTGGTCAGAGAATAGTAAGACTTATTTTCTAATATATTCTCTGACACTCAAGTAAAAAAATTTTTTCAAATAGATAAAAAAATAGGAGAAAATAGTAATGCATTGATGCATGTAGTAAGGAATTGAGTGTTGGCGAAAGGATGAGTTTCAATGAGTATGCTCGGTTGGGGTGTGACTTTAAGGCGGAAGATTGAGTTTTGAAGAGTGCGCTCGATTGGAGAACGGCTTTGAGGTAGGAGACTAAGCTCCGATGCGTGAGCTTGGTTGGGGAGCAATTTTGAGGGGAAGAATTGAGCTTTGGAGAGTGCGCTCAATTAGGGAACAATTTTGAGGTGGAGGACTGAGTTCCAGAGAGTATACTCGGTTGGGGAGTAGCTTTGAGGCAGAAGATTGTGTTCCAATACATGCGCTCGATTGATGAGTGGCTTTGAGACAGAGAATTGAATTTCGATGGGTGTGCTCGCTTAGAATGTAACGCCCCGATCCCGAGTCACCCGACCCGAAACCACTACGCGGAAACCCAAAATCATAAATGATCTCATAAATGCATCACTAAATAATACATATTGATTTTTAATTCCCATAATAAATGTTCTAAATACAATAAATGCTTATGAAAATCTAAACTCTGGGAATGCAGTCTCGACAATAAAACCTTAATTAATAAAGTTAACTTTAAAGCTTCTAGTCACAAGCTTCTCATCCCAAGATAGTCTGTGTCCTGAAATTCTTCAACCACAACTTGATTTCTTCTAACCTGTCATAACTTTATACTTGAGCCAATAAAACGCAATGTGAGCATAAGGCCCAACAAATAAATAAACAATAAATTAATGGAATACAATAAAGTGCCTCGGAACATAATTACATAGATAATTATTCGAGATTCAACAACATGTCGTATCCACAACTCAAAGCCATATGACAATAAGAATCAATGATGCAAATTGGATTCCATTGAATCCGAGTAACAATCACGGCATAGGTTCCATCGAACCCTTCACAAATGAGGTCCCAAATATACAAGATATCACGAAATTCTCCTTGGACCTTATACATCACTGTGAACCTTCAATTCATACACCCGACCCACGGCGGGTAACCTCAAGGTTCCGGTGCTCGCAAGTTTGACAAGCTACCCTATGGTCTCATGATACTTGCTAGCCGTAGTGTACAAGTACCGAATCAACACTCTCGTTATCCCGTCGGATAACTTTCACATATTATGTGATCCTATGATCCACAGAATATTCATATCATTATCAAGTCAAACCCAGCACCACCTCGGCTCGATATCCACTGATATCTCACAATTCGTTCACAGGATTATAAGCATCCATCCAAACGACCTCAACCCCCGGACTATGGATTCAGTATCGAAAAAATGCAGACTACACTAAGGTTTCGTAGCCTCCCATTTAACCCGATACCTTAGTGTTTTCATACGATCTCCTCAACTTAGCCATAAAGTACCAATAAATATACGCACGCTAACAAAATTAACGCGAATGATAATTTATCGGAATTCCACAGTGAGATATGGGAACACATTCTGCCATAAACACATAAATGTACGTACAAATATACCAAACCATATACCTATACCAACACATATATATACATACAAATATACCAACCATATATATCTATATAT
>JAODPA010001810.1:0-14168 GCA_025585075.1 Nepenthes mirabilis | reverse complement strand
CATGCATTTAAACTTCTAAAGATCACCAAACATTTTAAATTTCAAAATTATTTATCATATTTTCAACCTTTATTTACATAGAATATTCGTTATATTTATGCATCCTCGATCCAAATTTTAAACGAATTCGAGTCCAACTACTGTTCGGGTCTGGTCATCGTCTTGTATGTTTGAAATCCTACACACTACAACAAACGAAGAGGAATTAGAGAAAAATGGTAAAACTCGCTCCCCGATTTATCTTCTGACACTCAAATCAGTAATCAGCATTCCAAGAATAAGAAGGTAAAAACAGAGGATGTAGAGATGAATACTAGGTGAGGAATTCGAGAATGAGTGATTGGAGATGCACTTGTAGAGACTGGCAGGGGGAGTGCTCGTCAAAAGCAGTCTCTCTAAGTACTAAGTTCGCTGGAAACTAGTAGCAGAAGAAATGACAGAGTGATTGGAAGCTTGAAAGCTGAAGAGCTTCTATTAGTTTGAGTATGCAAGAGAACATACCTATGGAGTGAGTCTCCATGGCTTTTTATAACCGTGGGCCTTCACCACCTTCCTTAGATGACGAGGCGAGATACGCGTCTTCTGTTGTGATCGTTTCCTTCCCTCGTATGGATGCGAGCGCCATTCTAGGCTACAATGGTTAGGAAGGAGGATTCATTTCCTTCTGTGAAGATGTCGCGCACAGTGACCAATGAGGCTGCCTTTGTGAGTTACGCGCTAATTTGAGAGCTTTCCTTTTGGGATGTGCTCTGATTTTGAGAGATTTTCGTTACAAAAAGAATTTCCATCCTTAGAGCTACGAAAAATTAGAACAGACGACCATTAAGTCAGGAAAAATGTACGTGCGCCGATTTCGATATGGGCCACGTCCGGCCTACTTGAAATACTCATCCAATCAATAGTAGCGTTGATCATCCCAAGGATAAATGGGCCGCTATACCCCTTTGTGTCCACCCGCTACAGCCATCTTTATCACTAGCCCTCCATGCTGATGACCTAGATTTTCAACCTCCGACAAGTTCACGATTGAACGTGGCTGGCCGTGTTATCTTCTCAGGTCTATACTAGATTCTCATTTTCACTGTAGTTGGCGTGATTCACTTACCTTTCGATTCCCTGCAGATTACCAGGCTAATGTCTTTTGGCGTTTAGTGCTTCTGCTTGCTTCCTCGCACACTATAAATTAGGAGCCTTTAACGTTCCCCAACATTGTCTACCGCGATGCCTGGTAGGATGGCATGGGAGCTCGACTTCGCCGGGAAGCTTATTGCCCCAGTTGCAGGTTTGGAGCTGAGGCGGTTCGTGTTCTCAGGCATTGCTGTTTTAGGTCACAAAGCTTGAACCGCTTTGATCGCTACTTTTCGTGTAGGATGCCACTTTTGTCACCCCTTTTCACGGGGGTAGCCGTTATTGAGACTCGAATCTAGATTTAAATCTTCCCATATTCAAATCTGGACAGCTCTTTTTGAGGGTTGCGGACTCCTCATGTTGCTCTCTCTCTTTCCGTCTCTACTATCATGTATTAGCCTCTATTGGTCGTATAACTTGTAAAGAGGAAGTTAATGAGAAACCTTACATTTGTTTTTGGCTGTTGTCTTTCATTGCCATGCATCTTTCGCTATTTTTTATTTTGCACTCCAGAATGGAGATTGACCGGATCCGTTGACTATAACGCTTGATTCCAAAAAGTTTGAGCCAGAATGATCACTGATCGGATTCGTTAACCGTAACACTTGACTCCGAAGAACAAAGCAGAAATAAATGTTGACCGAATTTGTTAACCATAACGCTCGAATTAGAAAAATTGAGTGGAAGGGAACGTTGACCGGATTCGTTGATTGTAACGCTTAAATTTGGAAAATAAAGTAGAGATGAATATTGACCGGATTTGTTGACCGTAACGCTTGAATCCGAAAGACGGAGTGGAAGCGAATGTTGACCGGATTTGTTGACCGTAACGCTTGAATCCGAAAAATAAAGCGGAGATGAATGTTGACCGGATTTGTTGACCGGAACACTTGAATCCGGAGGACGGAGTGGAAGCAAATGTCGACCGGATTTGCTGACTGTAACGTTTAAATCCAAAAAATAAAGCGGAGATGAATATTGACCGGATTCGTTGACCGTAACACTAGAATCCGAAAAATAAAGCGGAGATGAATATTGACCGTAGTCGTTGACCATAACGCTTCAATCTGGAAAACAAAGCGGAGATAAATGTTGACCAAATTTGTTAGCTGTAACGCTTGAATACGGATAATGGATAGGAAGGGAATGTTAACCGGATTCATTAACTGTAACGCTTGAATCCAAAGAACATGGGGGGTTGTCTTTGACGCATCATTTTATTATGCCGCCGACTGGCAATCAAAGAGTTGCAAGGCCATTTGGGAACTCTCGCCTCTTTGAGCGACCCGTTGTTTTTTTGCCACGTGTCGTTGCGTAGAGCGGCTATAATCCCGACAATTAATGCGCCAGAAGATACGACTTGACTGCATTCTCTCCGGAATCGACATGTGTTCGTTATAATTGCCGCGCCATTTCAATGCGTTACTTCTTTTTGGCAGCGGCGATCCTCATAAAAATTGCATGGCAGTTCAAATCACCCTACCCCTTTCTTCTTTGCATTACAGCTCCTCAAGTCTTCCTCTTCTTTTCTGCTCTGCTTTCATTGCTCCCACAGGTAATGAAATTTCCTCTGTCCTTGACTCCGGGGATGTTAAGGCACTCTACATGCAATATAACATCCCAACCTCCATTGTATTCTCAATCCCCGGGAAGTCGGATAGGGCTTACTCTCCTTCGGTGGGTCACATTGCTATATATGAGGCTCACCTATGGAGTGGACTTCGTCTCCCGGTCCCTGAGGAGCTATTACATATCTTCACAACGTTTTGTGTCTCCATTGCATGGCTCCACGCGAATGCTGTGCGTTATTTTTACCCACTTTGCATCTTTCTTCACCATCATTCACAGCTGCTACCGTGAGGGTTATTTTCCGGTTTACCCAAAGTGGAGACTGGATTTCACTCTTTCCTAGGAAGCTACGCATTAGCTGCGCATTAGCAGCGCCATTTATGAGTCGGTTAAAAACTAGAAAGATCGGTTCTCTTTTGTGAGATTACCTGATGATTGACCCTTCTCCAAGGATTGGGGCAATGTCCTAGAGGTCTTCCTCGGGAAGCCCTCTAAAGCAGAGGTGAACGCTGTGGAGCCTCTTTTGCAGCCGGTCCGAGAGCACCTTTAGGAGTTCAGGAGGGACCACTTAGTATCCCATGAGGAGGCCAAACGCGCTCATTTGGGTCCATCCTAACTAGTCCAAAAGCCCAAAGTACCACCATCAACGCCGTCACAACCCAAGAGGAAGGTCGGGGCTCTTGTCATTGGTAAGCCCCCTAGCAGCGCCAGAAAGAAGCGGGCAGCACCAGCTTTGCCTTCCCCCTCATCCTCCACTGAGCCAGATTACAGCATGGCCGCGCGATAAGCAAGCGTTGGCGGGCGTTCTATAGTGGAGACTCCCATTAGTCTTTTGGATTTGGGAGCTGCTGAGGGAGTTGCAACCGGGGAGGTTATCGTCATGCCATCGTTGCTGGGCAATTCTGTGGCGTCGGCCACACCGATGGAGTTGGCGTCTAATGCCGAAGGGCTAGAGGAGCCAGCCCTTGATCAACCTGCGGAGTCGATGGATGCTGGTAACGTCAGTCTCACCGTTGCTCTACTTCCTGCGGCCATGGGCATCGTGGAAGCCACTCTAGTGGAGGGTAATGCTAGGGGAGCCGAAGCGGTAGCAGGAGCCGTGATCACTACAGAGTTGGCCCATGCAGTCACCACACTTAGCCTCCCAGCCAACCCATCACAAGACCTCCCACAGCAAAGCTCAGGGTCGCAAGGACCAACGAGAAAGAAGAAGTGCAAGTTCTTGATGGTAACCTTTCGAGGGAAACTTCCCCTTTCTTTTAATTTCGCTGGATTGGTTTGATTTATCTTTGCTCTAACTTTGTTGGAATTATAGGATCAGAGGATTATTTGTGCGGTAGAGAAGGGCTTGCGCCAGTGGGGTAAAATGATTGAAGAAAGGGATGAAAAACTTCTCCAGCTAACTAAGCTCCTAAGTCGCTCGAATGCCATTGCCGCCCAGGCCCAGAGAGATAGTAAAGAGAATGCTGCCTTCAAGTCTGAGTTAGCAGAGTGGAGAGAGACTAGGGAGCTTGGAAGTTCAGGCCACCAGAGTTGTGCGACAGGATTGTGAACCTCAAGCGAAAGTTGCCACGCTTAAAGCTAACATGTCAGTCTGCCGGCATCCGAAGGAGGTGAGCCCATTGCTAAATACCAGAGTTTGAGAAGGCGTCAACCTTTACAGGCGAATTGTCTCCATGGTATCACCCGGCTTCCTAATTGGCATTCTTGACCCACTGAACAACGCGACTATGGAGCACGAGGACTTGGTGGACTACTCCCAAGCCAAAGGGGAGCTTCACCCTCCTAGTGGACCCCGTGCTTTAGTTTGGACTTTTGTATTTTGTTTTTTCTTTCATGTAATTGTATATTGAGCCTTATTAATGGAACAAAATTTGTTCCATCCATGTGTCGATTGTTATGTCTTTGCCCGACTTTCCTCTTTTTTCCCCTTTATTTACTTTGCGCCAGCCGACTTGTGCATGCACAGTTTGACCAATCGTATCAAAACCTTAACCATCGTAGACTGACTTGGTGATGCGATACGATGCCTACACATTGCAGGCAGGTTCAATCAGGTAAAGAGACGTGTCGCCTTACACAGAAGCGACGCGACCCTTTGATCTCCATTACGACACCGTTTTTGACAAAAAATTTTGCCTACATAATTGCGACATCCCCTGTGGTTCGCTTTATTGCTTTGCTCCATAGTTTCTCCGCTTTTATCATGGCTGACGAGAATATGATTGAAATACCCACTTTACTTGGTTTTGGAAAGGAGGCGTCCCCTCCTACGATGGGATCCTCCTCTAAAGGGGGGAGTAGCGATGGAAAGACGCAGTCTAAGAGCAATGACGGGGACTCCAATAATATGGTTGTGGGTAAGGAGTGGAATCATCTAGGCCTCCCACGTCTTTATCCCCAAGATGTCTCGAGGGCCACTCCATCCCATGGGCCTACTTAGCCTTCTCGTCAGGTATGCCTACTTGGTTGCGTAAAGGTACAGTTGACCATTTACAGTTTTCCTTTGTTGACTCCTTTCGTTTTTCAACCAGCGAGGCAGTCTCAAGAGTTGAACAAGTTTCTATCTTCGCTGGGAGATAAGATTGCCCGTATGATGTAAGCTCAGACCGATCTCGTGGCAGAAGTTATGAAGCGTCGCGTTAATGCAGCGGTTGGAGATGCACAGTAGAGTTAGGCACGGCCAACTATCTTGACCAGGCCCTATCGAAGTCTGAAGCCAGGTTGCATGTGGTATCCGACTCTCATGCTCAGGCCATGGAGAGGATCACAGTTCTCGAAGGTCAGCTGAGAACAAAGCTTCACTCCGAAGAGGTGTGTCCACCCCTGGGGGAGCGATTTCAGGCTGGAATTGACTTCAACCGGCAAATAACTTCCCTGGCAGATCCCCATTTTCCAGTCAACTTTCTGGATTCGAGGAACGCCAAAGCCTCTCGTCAATCTGAGTTGATTGGATATCTGATCGACGGTGGCCGGAGGCATGCGTCGCGTCCCCCAAGGGACCCTTCATCTTTGGGCAACCATCAAGACGAGTCGTAGTAACATCTTGTACATGTGAGGCCTTTGAATGTCCTTAAGAGTTCGTTAGTATCTTTTTACCGTGCAAGGCGTTGTATAAATTTCTTGTATATGAGTATACTCTTCATTAGAAGGATTGCGTATTTGTACCAAGTGGCGGTGCCCTGGTCATTAATCCGGGCGTCCTACCTTCTGTTGGAGCGTGTTCTCTCACATTTTGCCCCAATTTATTGACCATTACAGGCTGACTGTACTATCTCCTATGGGAGGAGATCGTTGCACGCGTACCGTGTAAGCCCCATAAGGTTTTGTGTTCGATCGCGAATGGGCCGCTTGGGATGGAACCAATGTGTAATTCGACCGCTTACGTGTCACTTGGTATAGGATTAAGGTTTCATTTGATCGCTTATGAGCCGCTTAGTGTGGAACCGATGTTTAATTTCGTCACTTATGAACCGTTTGGTGTAGGACCAAGGTTTAGTCGCAAGCGAGTAAAGACATGCCTGACTTATGGGCAATTTAGGTCATTTGTTTTCATATAACCTACATGCAAGCATACATAAGGGAAAAAGATTAACAGCAAAAGCATAATAACATGTAAAAAAGGAAAAATATTTGATTAACATTCAGATATTTTATAAGCACACTTTAGATCATACATACGACCTACCATACTGGTGTGACTTTCACTGGAAGTAACGCTTCAAATGGACAGCGTTCCACGTCCGTGAAACCAACTTGCCGTTTTGGGTCCAAAGCTTGTATACTCCGTTCCATAGAACGGCTGAGACAAGAAATGGGCATTATCGATTCGGGGAGAGATTGTTCCTATTGACTGTCTTGCCTATGGCCTCTATATTTCGTAAGACAAGGTTTCCAATTTCAAATTATCGCGCTTTTAATTTCTTGTTATAATAGCGAGCAATCCGTTGTTGGTCGGCGACCGTGTACATTCTGGCCGCGTTGCGGGCTTCTTCTAGCATGTCTAGGTGCTCACTAATCTTCTGAAAGTTGCCTAGTGGGTTGAAGGCTTCGACCCTGAGACTTGGAAGCTTGATCTCAACCGAGATCAAAACCTCAATCCCGTAGCAGGGGCTGAAAGGTGTCTCTTGCATTGGTTCCTTGAGAGTTGTCCTGTATGACTATAACACGGAGGACAGTTCGTTAACCCATGAGCCCTCGACGTTCTCCAGCTTGATCTTTAGACCGTGCAACAGTGTCCGGTTGGTAACCACCTGCCCGTTTGCTTAGAGGTACACTACTAAAATGTGCACCAATCTAATTCCTAAACCGGTATAATACTTTGTGAAACGCTTGCCCGAGAATTTTGTTCCGTTGTCGATCACAATAGCCTCGAGAACACCAAATCGGCTGACTATACTCTGTCGAATAAACCCGGTGGTGTTATGCTCAATGATCTTGGCCAGTGGGGCGACCTCAACCCACTTGGTAAAGTAGTCAATACCCACGATAATAAACTTCCTTTGACCAGTCGCAATGAAAAATGGACCAAGATTCTCACACTTCTTTACAAAATCTAAGGCGTCCTTCATTGTTAGCCAGTAGTATCCTTGACGCATTACCTTAAAGGCCAAGCTCTTGTCACCGATATGACCCACAGATCTCGAGGTGAACCTCGCCCAATGCGTAGTAGCCAGCCTGCTCAGGATTAAGGCACCTGAGATACGGAGTCGAGTATCCTCGACGATATAGTTTCCCGTCAACTATAGTGTACCAGCCAACTTTCTTCTTTATCCGCTTAACTTCGTCCAAGTTCTCCGGCAGGGAACCGTCCGCGAGGTACCTCTAGTAGAGCGACATCCAGTTCTCGCCGTCGGAGACCTGCATTGCTTCTTGTTCCTCTACACTGGGAGTGCACTAGACGTCCCACATGTTCGAATACTACTCCGAATTTTCGACCACCGCCACTCTTACAAGCTAGTTGGTCTTCTGGTTTTTAGTTTTGGGGATGTGAACGAGGTCGAGCTTGTCGAACTTCTGGATCGCACTCTTAGCCTTAGCCAAGTATTTGGCCAAGAGAGGGTTGCATGCTTCGAAACTCCCATAGATCTAGTTAACGACTAGCTCAGAGTCGCTGAAAACCATCAAATGCTTAGTCGAGCACTCCTTAGCTAGTCGCAATCCTGCCAGCAGGACCTCATACTCTGCAACATTATTGATAATCAAAAAATTGAGTTTCAGCAAGTATTTCACTTCAAACCCGTTTGAGTCCTTAGGACCACTCCGGCCACGCTTCCTGAGTCAGTCGATGAGCTGTCCACATGGAGAACCCAATTTGGCGCTTCAAAATGATGGTCTGTGTCGCGGGTGCAGTCCACATCCATGATTGGGGTCGTGATTTCGATGATGAAGTTGGCTAACGCCTGCTCCTTGATGGCCAGCCAGGGCAGGAACTTAATGTCAAACTTTTTCAACTCGATAGCCCACTTAACTAGTCGTCCCAAAACATCAGGCTTTTGAAGGATGCCCTTCAACAGCTGGTCAATTAGGACGACTATTCAATGAGCCTAGAAATAGGGCATCAACTTCCTGGCTGAGAAGATAAGTGCCAAGGTGAGCTTCTCGGCGTGTGGGTGGTGAGTCTCAGCGCCGATCAACGTTTTGCTAACATAGTAAACCGATCGCTGCACGTCAAAATTTGAGCGTATCAAGACGGAGCTCAGAGCTGCTTTTGATACTACCAAGTAGAGATACAAATCGCCTCTCGGTGACGTCAGCAGTGGTAGACTAGTCAGGAACTGCTTCAATTCATCAAAGGCAGTTTGACATTCTGCTGTTCACTAGAATCCTTTTGCCTTCGTCCCTTCAATGCCTTGAAGAATGGAAGGTACTTGTCACCAAACTTGGCCAAAAAACGGGAGAGCGCTGCAAATCTCTTAGTCATCATTTGGACATTGTTGACACTCTATGGCGGTGTCATGTCCGTGAGGGCCTTGATCTCATTTGGGTTTCCCTCGAACCCTCATTGAGAGATGATGAAACCCAAGAACATCCCAGAGGATACCCCAAAGACGAACTTTGAGGGGTTCAGCTTCATCTTGTGCGCACGAAGTACCTCAAAAGCTTCAACTAGATCGCGAATATAGTCGTTGATGGTTTTACTTTTGACAAGCATGTCGACTATGTACACATCCATATTGCGATCGATCTAATTTTCGAACATTTTGTTTATGAGCCTTTGGTAAGTTCCGCCTACATTCTTTAGATCGAAAGTATGACCTTATAGCAGTAGGTCCCTTGATCAGTCATAAACGAAGTGTGCTCCTCGTCCTCTGGGCTCATCCAGATCTTATTGTAATCCGAATACAGCTCCATGAAACTCAGTAGCTCGTGCCTAGAAATATAGTCCACCAACAAATCAATCCTAAGTAACAGAAAGCTATCTTTTGGGCAGGCTTTGTTGACGTCGGTAAAATGAACGCACATTTGTTATTTCTCGTTGCTTTTCTTGACCAAACCATGTTGGAAAGCTAGTCCGGGTACTAGACCTCCCCGATGAACTCAGCATCCAACAGCGTCTTCACCTCCTCCCGAATGGCTATAAGCTTATAGACGGAGTAGTTTCTTTGTTTTTACCTGATGGGTTTACAATCGAAATCAAGACCCAACTCGTGAACCATTACTCCGATCGGAATCCCGAGCATGTCGACTGGTGTCCATGGGAAGATATCTGCGTTACATCTCAAAAAACTAATCAATTTATTGTGCAGAGGTCCGACGAGCGAGCTCCCTATCTATATGGACATTTTTGGATTATTCGATTTCAGCAGTATGGTCGGTTGCCTCACCAGACTGTGCCCGCTGTAGCGTCACTTCATCTCGATGGTCCAACTCTTTCGCTGGCCTTTCACCGCCGCTTGGTGCTGCCTGGGCCATCTGGCACATCCATCCCGTTACTTCGTCGCCCAACACCTCGCCAATACCACATGCCATTAGGAATTTCATTTTTAAGTGGGGTATTGATGTAAGAGCCCCGAACGCCGCTAGGCACGGCTAGCCGAGTATGAGGTTGTATAACAAGGGCAAGTCGATAACCACGAAGGTGAGCGTTCGGGTTGCTGTTTTGGGATATGTGCCCAAAGTGACCTCCAGCTGTATCGTCCCTTGGACGGCCACTACCTCATTATCTAGCCCATATAGCAGCCCTTCATTCAATTTAAGTTAACTCTTTTTAAGTTCCAATTTAAAGAACGTATCAAGGTATAGTAAATCTCTAGAGCTTTCATTATTAATGAAAACTCATTTCAATTGGTAATCAAAAGTACCATCCAAAACAAGCACAAATATAACCAAGGGATTTGAATGGGAGAATATTACATGCGCCATATCGTTATCGCTAAAACTAATAACATCTTCTCCCACCCTCTACTTCTTGTTCCTAGTTGGCTTCCCCTGGTGGTCTGCATGGTATGCCTTAGGAGGCCTGGTGGTTACCATGTTGACCACCCCAATGCGACCCGATTTTGCGGTGAGGCTAATCGAACTTGTCTCCACCCGAGGTATCGGAACTTTGCCCAGTGTTCCTCAGGAACTTAGTGAGGTGGCCCAAGAGAATCAGCGCTTTAATCTCCCATTGCAGCGTCCAGCAGTCTTCCGTGTTGTGACATGGAGATCGATGAAAGTCGCAATACTTCGATGGATTTCCCCCCTCCGGGTTCTTCATTAGTCTGGGCTATTTAACAAATTTCTCTTTCCAGATCTGTATCAGGACATTGGCACGGGTGTCATTCAACGGAGTCAAATTTATAGGCCTAATCGGTGGCTTGGTTCTGGGCAGTTTCTTCCGGGGGTTGTTGCTACCCCCATTCTTCCTCTTTCCCTTCATCGGAAATGAGCGAGGTTGATCGATCCGCTCCAGGCGCTTCGTCTCGTTGGCTTCTTCAGCCACTACGTAGGCTCAGGTAGTAAATTTTGCCTCTCGGAAAGTTTACAGGTTCTTGTAGGCCAAATGTCTGAAAAAGTCGCCCGAACCCAATGCAAAAATAAAGCTACTAAGCTTCACTTTTTTAATAAGCTTTGGTATTCTTCGTGCTTCTGCCGTGAACCACTTCAGGAATTTTCTCAAGATCTCGCCCGACTTTTGCTTCACGTGGGCAAGGTGCCACGATTGTTTCTTCCCGTGACAGCTAGAGGCGTGTTGGGCTAGGAAGCTGTCTGCGAGGTTTCGAAAGCTCCTTATCGAATTTGCCAGAAGTCGGTAGAACCAAATCTTGGCATCTCCCTTCAAAGTGAGAGGAAAACACTGGCACATAGATGCCTCCTCCAGGACCTAAAAGCCCGGTAGGGCACGGAAGTGATCAAGATGATCCATAGGATCAGTGTCCTCGTCGAAAGGTTTCGGGGCTAACATTTTGAACTTTGGCGGCAACGGTTGGTTCCAGATCTCCATGATGAATGAAAATCTCTTCAAATCGGCCACGTGTTCGCCGTCTTTATCTTTGAACATGCAATTCCAAATCTTCTGTACTTTTTCCTCCACTTGGGAGAAGTTTGCAGACCTTTTAGAGTTGAGATAGGTTCTCAATTTTGTGCGTCTCGCCGTGCAGCACGGAGCCGGCCGGCTACTGCCGCTCATTGGCCAAGTAATGCGAGAAGCAGCTTCCTATACTGGAGGCCTCTACTCATCCCAGAAGTATCTAGAATTTCTTCTCTCAGGGCTTTCCTTGGGAGTCTCACGGCTCAATTGCCCAAGAATTGAATGGCTTTAAGTGTTAGAGGCCACAGGAATGTAAGAGTTTCCCGACCTGGGAGCCCTCTTGATCGACCTCTTCCTCTAGCTTTCACGCCTAGAAGTCAGCGTGTGGGCTGAGGAGTGAGCCCCCTGCTTCTACTTGCCCTGGTGCATATAGAGCGTTTGAAACAATTGATATATTTTGTTCATCTGCTCCGCCTTTGGCAGGAAGATCAGAGTAGGTTGTTCTTCGGCTTGACTACCAGTGGAGTGGTCGTGGTCGCGAGAGGTAACTTCTTTCGTGGAAACGATAGCTTGTGCCCTTGTGTTCACCATGTTGGCAGTTGATGTTGATTTAGGAGAAATAGTTTATCTGCTTTTCGCTAACAATTCCCACAAACGACGCCAATGATGCGTCCTGGATACAGGCTTTGAACGAATTCGGGTCCAGCTGCTGTCCGGGCCCGATTACCATCTTGTACGCCTGGAATCTTGCACACCATAACAAGCGACAATGAATCAGAGGAAAACGACGGGACTCACTCTCCGATTTACCCTCTGACGCTCAAGTCAATAATTGGTCTTCCAATAATGAGAAGGTGAAAATAGAGGATGCAGAGATGAATGTTGGGTGAGAAATTTGAGAATGAGTGATCGAAGGTGCACTCATGGAAAGTGGCTTGGAAAAGTGCTCGTAGAAAGCGACCTCTCTGAGTAATGAGTTCGTTGGGAATTAGTAGCAAAAGTGAGGCAAGAATGATTGGATGCTTAAAAGCTGGAGAGCTTCTGTTAGCTTGAGTATGCAAGAGAATGTGCCTATAGAGTAGGTCTCCATGGCCTTTTATAACCGTAGGCTTTCACCGTCTTTCTTAGGTGGCAAGGCGAGATGTCCACCTTCTGTTGGATCGTTTCTTTCCCTCATGTAAATGCGGGCACCATTCTGGGCTGCAACGGTCAGGAAGGAAGATTCCTTTCCTTCTGCGGAGATATCGCGCGCAGTATCCATTGAGGCTATCTCTGTGAGTCGTGTGCTAATCTGAGAGCTTTCCTTCCGAGATGTGCTCGAATTCTGAGAGATTTCCGTTACAGAAAGAATTGACATCCTTAGAACTGCGAAGACTTAGAACAGATGACTGTTAAGCCTGGAAAGGTGTGCTTGGGCCAATTTCGATCTGGGCCACATTTATTTTGGACTGTGTCCAACCTACTTGAGATACTCCTTCGGTTAATGACAGCGTTGACCGTCTCAGGTATAAATAAGCCGCTTTGGATTCTAGACCACTTATCCTTTTGAGCCAACCTGCTACAGCCCAACTGAGGGCATCAACATTGACTAGTGTCTGAGGCAACACTACATTGTATGAAAGATGAGCCTACAAGACTATCAATCAATTGAACCATCAAGTTTGATACCAAGGACCATTGGATCTAGTGACCAAATTATAGTATTTTCTATTAAAGATAATTTCAATGATATAGTCAGCCGCTGATACCTATGGTTTTCATTATATAGTCATTTAGGTTAAATATTTTCCTAGAAAACATTTTACTTTGACATATGCACATTGCCGTTATACATCAAATCTACACAATCATCCTTCAGAAGGTTAGCATCTCTCATTTATAGACATTTTGCATCTCGTTTTTGCTAGTTATTGTTATCGGGCACAACATTATAACAAAGTGAATTAAAGAATACCCGACACTTATGCGACTAAGACCTCTAAGAATGGTTGGCAACTGAGGGCATCGACATTGACAAGTGTCCGAGGCAACACTACATTGTATGAAAGATGAGCCTACAAGACTATCAATCAATTGAACCATCAAGTTTGATACCAAGGACCATTGGATCCAGTGACCAACAAATCACTAATCAAATGGCAGATTTTAGAGAAATCTTCATCGATCTAGTGGCTAGTGAATCATTGATCAAAGAGTGAGCTATCACCAGGTTTAATAACTTTGCCGGATCCACCATGTAGCAGTTGCTGAACTACCACTACTTTTATGAAGATTCAGAGAAAATCAGAGCTTGGTTTTGATGCGAGCATGGTTTACAATCTTGCAATGCTTCAAAAAATAATAAAAAAAGCTATTGGATTAACAGTGACTATCTTTAGGAAACGCCTCCCAGAATGGTTGGCACTTGGCATTTGAGTGCATCAGCATCGATGAGCATCTGTTCTTAATGGCCATTGACGATCTGTTCAGATTCAGGTATTTTTTGAAGAACATGTTTAAAATTACTCAAACTTGTACGAGTAATTCTTTAGGAAACTCCAACTACATGAAAATCTTACTGATCTTAGATCCTCTCAAATTCCTATCAAGTCTATCCCTATATATAGTGCTGTACAAGTGAAGGAAGAACATTTGGGAACAGCTTTAGCAATCCCAATATCAATCTTTGACCGGTTAGAGAATACCAGGCTAAATTTAGGGGAGAAGCCTAATACACAATCAATCGGTAGAAACATTGCTCTGTGTGATGTACTTTTGTCTGTCCATTGCTAGGCAACATTCAAATACAACCTCCTCGTAGGACACGCAGAACCCTTGCATTTTGCTAATTGAGCCGAACCCATAATACAACCAAAATCTCAACAAGGAAATGACCGGATTGAAGCAGCCAACACAGGCAAATTAATTTATGAATCTAACTGAATTCTGCAATAACAGAGTCCGCTCCAGACTACAGTTTTTTTCTAGATTCTCCCTATAAAACACCTCTTCTAGATTTTCTCTTAGTGATCAAGGC
>JAODPA010001799.1:0-14172 GCA_025585075.1 Nepenthes mirabilis | reverse complement strand
GTTTGAGGAGGAACCCTAAATTTCTTTGCCGCGAACTTGAGGACGGCGGTGAGCAGGGCGGCTTCAGGTACGCTAAACCTGTTCCATTTTTACGGTACTTTGGAATCAGAACTATAATCCAGAAAAGAATAATATTTGAGAGCGAAAGCGAGAGCGAGCGAGAGAGAGAGAGAGAGAGAGAGAGAGAGAGAGAGGGAGGGAGGGTTACACTTTAAATGGAAGCTTAGGATCGGAGGTGAGGGTTATCTTGAACGACACATTCCCCCCACTCGGCCATTTTTCTCCGAGTTTTGCTGCGAAGAATCGAAACGTCTCTCCACTGGCTGAATCGTACAGAAGCCGACAAACGCTTTGGTGCTCCGCGTCTGAATTAAGCTGCCAACCACCTCCGCTTTAAAACGATAAGTTGCGATAGTTTTCTTTCCAAAACGCTGTACATTGATTACGGGTTGGTCTCGCCCACCATACACTTGAAATCTCGGAGTGAAGACAGACACGGACGCGCGAAACTGACAGCGTTGGCCGCCGTTATGGGGTCGCCGCTTCAACTCGCCAACGTCGTAGGTGTTCCTTAACCACTTCTGAATCAGTAAGCCTCTCTTTCTCTCTCTCGGTGAGCCATGGGGATTCCAAAAGGCCAAAAAAATCTCCAAACCACTGGGGAAGACATCGAAAGGATCAAATCCGACGTCGCGTCGTTCGCAGCTACTCTTGGTCTCTCTTCTTCTCTCCCCAACTCAGACTTTAATGACACCGATTTCAGGAAAACTGGCTTTTTGAAACCTAAAAAAATCCCTATGCCCCAGAAGCCAAAATCAAGCGAAAAGCACCCGCAGACATTGAAACCCAACTTTCAAAATTCCGAATTCAAGAAGAAAAACCCACCAAACCAAAAACCTAAATCCAATTCACCCCAAATCATCAACAACAGCGATCGTAACTGCAGTATTAATGCTGATTTTAAGTCATTTGAGAGGTTTAAGAACCTTCCAAAGCTTCCATTGGTGAAAGCTAGTGCCTTGGGAGTTTGGCATGTGGATGAGGCAGAGTTGGAGGACAAGTTATCCAGTGCAGAGAGTAGGAGAGTGGAAATTGGGAATGCGGAGGACTGGAAGAGTTTAGTTTGCAAGAAGAAGGAGCTGGGGGACAGGTTGTTGGCGCAGTATACGATGGATTACGAGGCATCGAAGGGGCAGAGTGGGGACATAAAGATGCTCATTGCTACAAAGAGGTCAGGAACAGCTGTGGATAAGGTGTCTGCTCATTCAGTTTTAGTCGCAGATAATCCCATTGCGAATATGCGATCGCTGGATGCTCTGTTGGGTAAATTTAATTTTTGTTCTGTAATGAAGATGATTCCTTTGTGCATAATTTCTAATGCCATTTTTAGTTCATTGGAAATTTACACATGCATAATTCCCTGTTGAGTATTTCATGGTGTTGACTGTTGGTTTTGTTGATCTTGGTGGATTTGTGAGTATGTGCATTTGTTATATTGTATGAACATAAGGAATTCACTATGTATATGACTGCATGTTGCTGAAAAGAGAGAGGAAGAGATTATTTACTTTGCTGCTTAATGTAGATATTGTGAAATGGAGGGGGCCGAGAAGTTTAAAAGAGAAAAGGTGATCAGAGAAAAAGTATCTCTGAAGGCTTCCAGTATTATAGGCTCCACTCTCAATTATTTCTCAAATATATTTTATGCCACACAAATTTTTGGATGCAAAATGGAGCCATCATGGTTGGTTATGAAACAGTGGTGTGCATTTATTTGACTTCTTGGCCCTGAGACATCGATCTTGTAAAACTCACTAATTTTGCCCGGCTTTCTCTTAAATGTGCTTTCCGCTTTCCTTCTTTGAAAACTACCTTTCTCTGCTTTCCGTGGTATTTATTGTTTTTCTTTATAATCAATGAAACTGCAATCAATCTTCTATTTTCTGCTCTCCCTTCTGTCCCGTGGGCTGGGGCTGAGAATCAAGGGGGCATGCACGGTAGATTTTTGTGCCGAATATTATTCTAGTTGCTTAAATAGGACATTTTCTATTGCAGCGATGGTAACTTCAAAAGTGGGGAAGCGCCATGCATTGACAGGCTTTGAAGCACTAAAAGAATTGCTTTTGCAAAGGTTGTGTACTCCCTCCTTTCTAACCTACGTTTCCATTCTATTTTTAATATACTGTTCCTCTTCTGTTGAATATGCATGAATTAGTTGCACAATGCCAGTCCCGTGATATATGGTTCCTTTATGGTCTGATAACACCATTTTAGCTGCTTGGAGTACTGAGCATTAGTTTGAGTTTTGCTTCATGATCGTTTATAGTTCATTTGAATGCGGGAAACTTTGTACACTATGCCACCCTCTATCTTTTACCATTCATTTGTTCAGATGGAGTGACTGCAGCAATCTTTCATCACTTGTCACCGCATGGGCATGATGTGAAATGAACCTTAATTTGGCTATGATAATGATATATCGGTATCGATATCGATTGTGGCTTGAACCTTAATTTAGATTATGAAAATATTAGCATTAATATCGATTGTGGCCCTATCAATTTTGGGTGTATCAGGTGATCTTACGGATGTTTTGAACACAGTTATTTTGCTTGAAACCTGCCATACAATATTGGGTGTATTAGCAAATATTTTGTATATCAACTAATATATCGCGGGTACTTATTGCTCATTTGTGACGGCATCGGAAAATATCTGTATCAGAAAATTTTTAAGCTAGAATGATTAAATGCTAGAATTTCTGTGTTTATTGGCAGTCTATTGCCTGATCGTAAGTTGAAGACCCTCTTCCAACGGTCATTCAATCATCTTCCTGAAACGAAAGATGGCTATTCACTTCTGCTTTTTTGGTACTGGGAGGAATGCTTGAAGTTGAGGTATCTCATCTCTGCTTTTTCCTTTGTCCTTCATCTGTGCGGAAGAAAAATATCGGATGCTTTTCAGTTGATATTTATTCAATTGTTGTTATTCATGTGGAACTGAAAGAATAATCTTGGAGTAGGCACAAGTTTTTGGTGATTCCCCCACACTTTAAGAATTAAATGAGCTTATGTATCATGAGTTGAACTGTCATCTATAGAACTGTCTGGATCATCTGTCACCGTTCAATCAATTTCTTATTGGTAATGCTATGAAAGGATTAGCTGCTCAGGAGCCCAGTAGCCCATTACTGAAACATCTTCTGCATATCCTCTTATACACTATTTTGTTCTCATTGCGTGAATTCTTGCATTAGGTATGAACGTTTCATTTCTGCACTTGAAGAGGCATCGAGAGATATGTTACCTATACTTAAGGACAAGGCATTGAAGGTTATCTTTCCTTTTCAGTCATTTAATTCTCAGATATAGTTGCATTTTCATTAGTAGTTTTTCTAATATTAGCTTGTTTCATTTTTATTATGTTTTCTTGTGAATAGACACTCTATGTGCTGCTAAAGAGCAAACCTGAGCAAGAGCGTCGGTTGCTTTCTGCATTAGTCAACAAAGTAAATATCCATTAGAAATCTCTTGTATTTGTAACCACTGGCTTTTGCACAGGCTTCTTGAGTTCTGTATGACAATGTAGACTGATTTGCCATCTTTCTCACTATTTGATGATCTACAGCTGGGGGATCCTGGAAATAAGGCTGCATCCAATGCTGACTTTCACCTGTCAAACCTTCTATCAGATCATCCAAATATGAAGGTCAGGCAACAGTTAAATGTTTTTATTTCCTTGTTGGGATCTACTGAATTGAATCATCTTTGCTGGAAAACATTCTTTGAGAACTGAATTTGAAGAACACTGTACGGTCACAAATTTAACTCAAAGGAAAATATAGCTAAAAGAATAGAGTACCTTCATTAATGTCTGATGAAGAGATGCTTCATGACTACTTTTGATGCCTATAAAAGTGCTAAGTTGATCACCAGTGCATTGAACCAGCTGTGTGTTGGAACCTGTAGTAGCCTAGTAAAAATCTAATGTAGAGCCGAGGTAGAGAAAACCAAGGAAATCCTGAACTCTGGTCCTACATGATTTATCACTGATTGAATACTGGAAAACTTAACTTTTCTTAACTTCTGTTTGAGGTTTTGTTTAGTCTTTTAGTCTACTATCCATCTTTGATTCTTAATGGAAGCCCATTGAATTCAGATATTCTTATGCCTCCTTTTTCTTTAATTTATTTCCATGTGTTTGTCCATGGTAGAGGAAGTAAAATATGGTGGTTTCAGAAATTTCAATAATACGCATAGGTGTTCATAAAAGCACCAAAGCTTTTGTAGACAGTCTTTGATCTCTACTTGACATTCATAAAGTTTCACAGCTTGCAAAAAAAGAAAAGAAAAGAATATTTAATTACTTTTTATGTTCTTCATCTTGGGCGTATAATGTTTTCAATTATTACCTCTGCTCAACTGTTCGACATCCTTGCAGAGATGAATGCATCTATAATTTATTGGTTCTTTTCCTTCATAACAATGTGGTTGTGCTGCCACGAAGCATTGTTTTTGCTCTATTAGCTGTTATTTATTGTGAAGTTGGTTTTCATTGGCTGCTTTGCCACTAGTAATTTTGTATGATCTTTGGGAAAGTGGTGTTTGATGTGCTAGTATGTCGGGATACCTTTCTGGGGCCTCTCACTTGACCGTTTCTCCTTCCAGCATGATAGGAAAAATTGTTCTGGCACCTTTTAACTATCTGCTATCTGAATCTTTTCCCCAATTGCATCTGCAGACTGTGGTGATTGATGAGGTGGACTCTTTCCTCTTTCGGCCAAATTTGGGTTTACGAGCTAAATATCATTCTGTATGTCTGGTTTCAACATGCCTCTCTCTTTTAAACTTGATTTGAATAAAGATTTTATGGTTGTTTTTTTTTTTTCTTTTTTTGGATCAGGTGACATCAATTTGTTGTTTAATTGAATTTTTGGCTGTTGCATGCATGATGGAATCATTGATCAACAGTTTTGCAGTTGTGGATATATTTCCACTTATTAAACCGTTGAACAAGAGACTACACATGGCTTATATATGGCCTGTTTGTTTCGATGTATGATGACATGGCCTGCTCATGATTGATATTTTGCTGAAATTGTGTCATCCTTGTGCAACTCAACTTGTTGAATAGCTTTGAGTTGGATTTTGTTGGTCTGCCTTCGTCTTTTCCTTACTATTTGTTCTAATCCTGAAATTTGGGGAGCATTTGGCTAAATGCATCCCAACCTATGTTGCTGTTCAATTGGATGTGTAAGTGTCATATCAAGGTTTAGCTCATTAGCTGATGAATTATGGGAATAGATTTCATTGTTTGAGATGACAATTAGCAGCTAAATATTGCGTTGTGTTTCCAATTTCTAGCTGTGAAGTATTGTTCTACCAAATGTGATTGTTATGTTCTTTAGTTTAATAAAATCAGTCTGGAGATTATAGGAACCATGAAAGACGATGACATGTTTGTTGCAGTCATTTAACATAAGTACTTCTGTCACTACCATTTGGTATTTTTATTCTTGAATCTGGAAGGAGCTAGTTGGTTTACAGATGCAGCATTAAGCATCCAAGAATATGTGCTTACTTTCCTGCTGTGCATCTTTTATTCTTGAATTGATTAAATATGATAGGTTGCTTCCATGATACATCATTTGTTTACGAACCTGATGAAATTTATTATCTAGTATTCAGGTCGAACCTATTTCCTCTGTTAAAGATTTGGGTTGAATCTGTGTATGTATAGTTCACTGTATGCAAGTTACTATGCATGTGAATGTGTGATGGACCTGCATTTTGAAGAACATATAGGTTTGATCAATGGAAGATAACTGTTAATACTTTGATTGATATAAGTAGTTCACTTTCACTGGTTTACCCTCACTATCTGCAGGTTAACTTCTTGAGCCAGATTCAACTGAGTCACAAAGGGGATGGACCTAAGGTTGCAAAGAGATTGATTGATGTATATTTTGCATTGTTCAAGGTATTATTATTGTTGGTTCTTTCATTTGGGGCTCTTGATCTGTGTTGTTATGCCTTTGGTGTTTTCTGGTTGCTCTGCAGCAGAAATTTGTTTTTACATTCCCCCCCCCCCCCTAAATTTCAGTTTTTTTTAGGGGGGGCAATTTTTCCTTGTTTTGTTGTTTTCTTCTTTTTCCAATTCACATCATAATACATGGTTGAAAATGAGATGTTGGAGTTAATATTGCACATTTTCAGGTATTCATATCTGAGGCAGACACTGTTATAAAAACCAATGAAAAGAGCAAAGTGGATATTGAAAATGCTTCAAGCAAGAATAAGAAAGCAAAACATTCACCAGAATCTCATGTAGAACTGGATTCACGGCTTCTATCTGTTCTCCTGACTGTAAGTATGTGATTAACTAGCAGGTTCTTTTTTTATGTTAAAACAAAATTTCCAAAATGGCGTTCAATGATTTTGTTGAAATAATTTTTTTTAACTAAATCTATTATGATTTGGGGGTTTTCAAATGTGATCGCCTATATTTTGTTGTTGTTGTTGTTTTTTTTTTTTTATTTTGGTTTCATGTAGCCACTATCATTATTTTTCTTCATTTACTTAACCATCTATGATTTGCTATATCGTTATTTCTGCATTATCTTTCAATTTGCAACCTTTGCCCTATTTTTGGCACATTTTAAGACAACCAAACTTAATGTCCCACTAACTATGGTTGGCTATATGAATCCGTTTTTACATTCCATTCAAATTAGTCCCACTTCCTTTATTTCCTACGGCCACAACCAACTCACATTTCCTTAATGATGTTTCCTTTCNATTCTATATAGAATTACTTTATGTTTTACGTATTGAGTTTATTTCTACTTATTTTAAGCCCTTTGGGTTTTAAGTGCCCGAGTCCAACATGCTAATTTTGTTTCTATACCATCACAACTCACATCTATTAAAACTTTTGAAAGTGTGCTAATTTTATCATATTTTAAAACTGAACTTAAAATCTCCCCAAACTACATGTTTGCATTTTTACTTGAGATATGTGGAAAGAAATGAGGATGTTTTAATCATTTCATTAAAAATTAATGGAATTTAGCAAAAAAAAAAAAAAATGTAACAGAAGTAGCAAATTGAAAGGAAATGCAAACAATAGGCAGTTAAGTGAAAGAATGGTTTGTGAACAATGCGAAAAAAATATAAAAAACCCTACTCCTCCCTCCCCCTGGTAAAATAAAACAATAATTGACAAAAGATATTTTACAAATTCCATGGTGTGAATCATTGTATTCATTTCTAAATGGGGTAGTATGAATTACTGTATGTTTCATTGTATTCGTTCTAGTTGGTCATGCTTCTTATAATATCTTGGAGGAGTGAATTGGTTGATTGGGTATAGGAGAGAACATAATACATTTGGCAGTTGTAATAATTTAATTTATCCAGTTTAAACTAATTCTGAATATAATGGACGGCTCAACATATGAGGCTTCGATATTATGCAGCCTCGTGAAGACTAGATGTACACAAAATCACCCCTGCATCACATGACTGTCTCTACGGTTCGGACTCATGGCTTTTGGGTTACTATTAGAAAATCTTACTGTTGTGTCAAAACTGCCTTCCAAAACTGTTGTTGAATATAATGTACTTTTTGGAAATAAAATCAGTGATAGTATAATTGAACATAAACTTAGTGAAACTGTGAATTGTACCACTTAATTTCCTGCATGGTCTGGCTAAGCTTTTATTGTCTATTTTCTTCTCGTTTTACTTCTGTTCACATTAGTCAGTTTAATGTTTATCTAATTATGAACTATAATGGCCTGTGGTATGTGATCTTAAGGTCAGAGGCTTCTCAAGTATATTTGGATGACTTCTTTTGTTCTTTGTAGGGTGTCAATAGAGCATTTCCTTTTGTTTCTAGTGACGAGGCTGATGAAATTGTTGAAGTCCAAACACCAATGCTTTTCCAGCTGGTAAGTTAACAAATTTATGTTGAAGTGATCGGGATAAAGGATGCATTTCCTATCCATGAAGAAATGAATTGTGTCAGGAAATTTGTTTATAATTTTGGGAATTTTCGTTGTGCATAGATAATATCATATTTAATCTTTCTTTCGACTGCTTGATTTTAACATAGAGCATTAAATATGCAGGTCCATTCAAAAAACTTCAATGTGGGCATTCAAGCATTAATGCTGCTCGATAAGATTTCATCAAAAAATCAAGTGGTCAGCGACCGGTTTTATCGCGCTTTGTACTCAAAATTGCTTCTCCCAGTGGCCATGAACTCTTCTAAGGCTAGTGATTCTATGTTACTTTTTCCATGTCATTCAAATTTGTCGTTATATGTTTTAAAGGTTGGGTTCAATTTGAATTGGGGATGGCCCATTTTGGCTTATACTGCACTGGCCCTGGCTTGGCCCCACCTGGTGAAAAATTTTGCTATCATCATGGCACCACTTGAGCCCCGGTGCCCCATCAGGGAACTGATCCTAGACCTAATTTTTTATAATGGAAGGGTTCAGAACTTCTTACTTAAATTGGTTGATTTGTAGCTTATTATCCCAAAAATAGAGTATTTCCAGGCAACAAGACAAGGGCTAAATAATTCTTAAAAATAATAGAATGAAAAAGCATAAAAAACAGTAACTAAAAAAAAAAAAAGGCATAAAAAACTAAAGTAAATTACGAAAGAAGATAATCTTTCTATCTTGAATGGAGACTTCAAATCCCAGCTGGGTTGGATTTGAATTGGCATCTCTATTTTGATTCTTTGGTTCTCAAGTTAAAGTGAAGATGCAGGCATCTGTGTAATTTTTCATTAGGAATACCAAGTTTTTTAACTTTTCTCTTTGTACTGGTTAGAGTTCTCTTGCCAATCAAGAAAAGAATAGGTAAAATAAAGCTGCAGTGCTTTAAAATGTTTCTTTGTGCATTCAACTCATTTCGTTTCACTTCTGCAATAGGTTTTTTACATGTAATGCATCAAGAATGGATCAAATGTTGCATTAGAAATGTTTTAATCCTGACATTGTCTATACATGCTATTGGTCTTCCTAACATTCATGCTGTCAACTCTAAAGGAGCATCATTTCTAATAAATGGGTCTTCTAATCTTTTACATGACTTGTTTGTTTTCTTCTGTGACTCTTCTTGCAGGCAGAGATGTTTATTGGACTACTATTAAGATCTATGAAGAATGACATAAATATAAGGCGAGTGGCTGCCTTCTCAAAGCGTCTACTTCAGGTAACCTACGAATTTTATATGTTTTTTTTTTCTTCTCATTTTTGGCCTTTTTACCTGCCCTAAAGAAAGCACATTATGCCTGAATAGGTAAGTGATTAACGCTCCTGAACTCTACTTGCTTTTGAATTTTTAAGGTGTTGAATAGCAAAACAAAAATATCCCAAACTTTTTCCAATTACAAATCTATCATCAACCTTTGAAACTCTTGGAGATCACTTTATGCCATTTTATATGCCATTTTATGCCATTAATTTCTGTCAAATTTGAAGCATCGTTCATTTTAAACAGAATGTTTAGGGCAATTAACCTTAATTAGCTTTGATTAAACTTAATTTAGTAAAACAATTTTTTTTTTTTCAAAATTTTAATTTGGTTGGTCATGAGGGAGGTGATGGTAGTAATTGGATTCGAGGGAGATGGTGATGCTCGGGTAGAGATGGCAGTGTTTTTGTTCTTGGTTTTTTTCTTTTCTTTTTTTTTTTAAAAATTGTGGAATAATCTTTTTAAGAGGGATTTTACATATTTATGTCAAATCCATTTCCATTTTTAAGTAGGTCGGTACCATTTCAATGCATTTTCATTTTTCCAGTTCTGTAAACATGATTGATGGATACTTATGCTTTAATTTTGATGGAGTTAATGGTGTAAATAAGTATGCTAGATTTTCTAAGTTGAGAATGGATTTGCAAGAAAAAATAATCGGGATAGATTTGCATGATTCGGTAATGTTGGGAATATTTTTGCTATATAACCCTGTTTTCAAGTGTTACCATTATTTCTGTTCCAATCTCTGACTATATTCAGAAGGGTTAATTCTCTTAATCCAATTAAAGTGCAATGCATTAATTTGTGGAAGCTTGAGCTTAGGAGAAACTAGCTTATTTTCATAGTTTAAACCTGTAATCTCTAGATTATAATAAATCAAGCTTTCTTAAAGCATAGTTCTCATCGTATTTCATCAAATGAGAACAAGGCCACGAATTTAAATATCACTAAGACTTTTTTTAATTAGCGAGATAGAAAGGTTGCCAATAGAAACTAATTAGCTGAAGCATTTATAAAATGTGTTGAAAGTCCAATCTCATCTTAAGTTCCTGCAATAATGTCGAAGAAAAACATAATTCTTGCTACGTCTGAAAATATAGTTTTAACAAAACGTGTATGTGATATGTTTTAAGTTTTAGCATAAGGATTACTGATTCATTTTTAGAGAGAGAAATAATTAGTGAAAGATAGTATTGAGATTATTCTGTCTAATAAAATGAGAAAACGCGTCTGTTTTGTGTAAAATATTTAAATTTCATCAAATAAAGACTACGCCCTGGTATTTCAGTTTTGAAATTGAGCATACTCTTCCTATTTAGTGTAAACTTTTATCAAATATATATGGGCTCACCTTTGTGTTTGTGTCCCATGGCCTAATTGATGTGTCAAAGAGTAAACTAGTAGTCCCGCATTTATGCTCTAGGGCGATCTCGTAATACAAGATCAGCCTTCTTATCTAGGGACATCGTTGGCTTCATTTCTGAAAGAGGTTTTGTCGAAGATGAAGATCAGCCTTTCCGGTATCAGTATCGGATATATCGGAGAATATGTATCAGTATCAGATATATTGGATGACAAATTTTTCTAAAAATCGTAAGTTAATATAATTGTGTTGGCAGATATTTTGAATCTTGGCTAATATATCAACTTATATTGATTGATACAAAAATATATCATAATATTATTTTGGTATTGAAAAATATCGGTATCAATGGGTCCCATTATTGATACATATCAAACGATATATATCATGTTGGTTGACATTTAGATCAATGATTATAGCAAATAAAACCTCACAAACGGAAATATTAAAAAGGCAGCAAATTTAATGGACTGAAATATCAAATTACCTCTATGCCTAGTGATCTTATTCTAGAAGTGAATTACTTGTTTGTTTCCTACATTTGTAAAATTACCTTTTTTTCTTCGTCTTCCGTAGGTTGCACTCCAGCAGCCACCCCAGTACGCTTGTGGGTGCCTGTTTCTCTTGTCGCAAGTTCTTAAGGCGAGGTCACCGCTTTGGTATGGACGGCTACATATTTTCACAATCTTTACACAGTGAATCTTCTAGCAGCTTGGGAAGTTGATATTTTTGTGATTACAAACATCTCTTCAACAATTGCATGCAGGAATATGGTGCTTCAAAATGAGTCGGTTGACGAAGAGCTCGAACATTTTGAAGACGTCCTTGATGAAACTGAGAATAATCCCATCACAGGTGTTGTAGAACCCAAAAGTAATGTCAGCATTGGTCGTAGTTGGATGGATGATGATTCCTCGGAGGATGATGAAGATGAGGAACCTTCCTTGGCCAGTTCTTCTCAAGAGGAGGATGATTCCGATGATGCCAAAGAGTTGATAGTAGGAAAGAATGTTGAGGTGTCGCAGCATTCAAAGTCGAATAATAAATTCCCCGATCATAACAGAAACCAAAATCAAGAACCCATTACTAAGGCTTCACATCCCAGTGAATATGACCCTCGGCATCGGGAGCCTTCTTATTGGTACTATTTCTTGCTCATTCTTAGGGCTGCAAATGAACCGAGCCGAGCCAAGCTTGGACATGTTCAGATTTAGCTGGGATATTTTTATATTATAGAAAAGTTCAAACACATCTTGCGCCAAGCATCATTATTTCAGCTTAAGCCTGGCTTTTTGGCTTGATTTGTATGTACATAAACAAGTCGAGCTCGAGCTCTTTGGTTTTTTTTATTGCATAGATGAGCTGAGCTAAGCCTTTTTATCAGTTTAAACTAATAAACAGCGCCAAACTGCCTCTATTAAATGATTCTATTGACAATGCTTTGAACAGGTCTATATAAGCTCACAAACAAGTCTATTGTTATCTTTTAAATTGAATCTATTCACAAGTCCATAAACTGAGTTTGTTTCATGAGCCTATTGTTATTCATGAGTACAAACGAATCAAGCTCTGTATAGCTTAGGCTTGCCTGTTTATCTGAGTTTGAAAATTAGGTTTGGGTGTTACTCATTTTTTTCAAGAAATACAAACAAAGATTAAACGAGCCTTACCAAGCCTTTTCATGAATGGTTTGGCTCATTTACAACCCTATTCATTTGTATTAGGGTTTCGATATGCTTCGAATAGTTGCTAGATGCTTCAGGTATAAGAAATATTGTTGATAAATGTTTTGAGAAAATTAAATTTGGTAAGTATTGATGTAAATAACAGCCGATATATATCGATATTAATATCCTTCGATGCCGATACCATTATTTTCGTCCATGGTGGGAAGGGGTAGGAGTGGGAGGCCCTATTTATATGAAGGAAAATGGGAAGTTGCTTTACTTTGAATTCTCTTGTTAGCATTTCTTACCATTTTATTTTCCTCACGACAGCAATGCCGATCGAGCAAGCTGGTGGGAGCTAACGGTCTTGGCTTCTCACGTGCACCCATCTGTCTCAACCATGGCGAGGACTCTTCTCTCCGGGGCAAATATCGTTTATAATGGAAACCCATTGAACGATCTTTCTCTGAGTGCATTTCTTGACAAGTTCATGGAGAAGAAACCGAAGCAGTGCACATGGCACGGTGGCTCGCAAATTGAACCCGCCAAGAAGGTTGGTTTCCTTTCTCTTCCTTTAGACTTTTCTGAATTTTCTATCTTCTGATGCTAAAAATTTTAATTTTTATCACCAAATAATTGTTTATGGTAGATAAAGTGTATTATCTCTGTTTTAGTAGAAGTATTTTGGGAAAGTTTCTCGGTTAATGTTGTGGGATAAGCACATATATGAATAAGCATTATGAAGAGGGTCAGATAGATATGGTTTTACCCTATGTTGTGGAGAGATTGTTCTATGGTTTGAACTCTGATATCTAAATTGTGCTGAAAAAACCTATGACATTAGAGCCAAGGATGAAAATATCGGCCGATATTTAATTTCACCAATGACACCGCGTTGGCTGATGTGTATCAGCCATTATTTTTGCTTCATTATTTGAAGCTTGATTCCATTCATTTTAAACGTATGCAAGTATTCTAAGAAGCCTAAATCCTTGTCTTTTGAGAGCAATATCACATCAATTGATCCCAATATCTTAAGGCAAATTTTGATTTCGCTCCTCGCAGCTTGACATGAACAGCCACTTGATTGGCCACGAAATTCTCTCACTAGCCGAAGAAGACGTCCCCCCAGAGGACCTTGTCTTCCACAAATTCTATATGAACAAAATCGATTCCTCGAAGAATGCAAAAAAGAAAAAGAAGAAGAAGAAGAAAGCGGAGGAGGCAGCTGCCGAGGATCTATACGGTGGTGATGAGAGCGACAATGATGACATCGATAACATGTTGGATGCTGCTGAGCCTTACATGGATGCCAGTGGTGATTACAGCTACGATGACTTGGACAGAATTGCCAATGATGACGACGATGATTTGATTGGTAACTCCAGTAGTGATGGCGAGTTGCCGATGCCTTTGGATGCAGATGATTTTGGTGATGATGATGAGAGGGGTGGCAGTGATGGTGAGTCCCTTGTTGACATTGGCTATACTGATGATGGTGATGGTAACGAGGATCACGCAACTAAGAACAAGAAAAGGAGACGCCAATCCACCCGAGTGACATCTGCGTCCCCGTTTGCCAGTTTTGAAGAGTACGAGCATTTGCTAGGGGACGAAGAGGACGATGATACTACAGAAGAGAAATCTACCCGAAAAAGAAAACCAAATTCGAGGAAGAAGAACAAATCCTATATGTAATTGTATCTTGTAGTCGTCCCTAAGAGTTAAGCTTATGGTTCATGAAGGTGAAAGGTGCAGCCAAGCGGCAGCAAGCCTGGATATTGAGACGAATTCTGCAGAAGGGGTGTGGTATTTCCCGAGATTTACCCAAATACCCTTTTGGATATTTTTAAATAATATTATGTTTATT
>JAODPA010001788.1:0-14171 GCA_025585075.1 Nepenthes mirabilis | reverse complement strand
GCATATCATAATAACTTAAATAAATTAATAAGTAAACAACTTCTTTACTAAAATTAACAGAAAATAAATTTCTATGAAATTAACTGATATAAATTATAAATTTCAACTTGTTTGCTGTAGAACTCAATACTATTCCAATAACAGACCTGACAGTCAAACTGCTTTTGTTTGTATGAGATGGTTGATGAACAACACCCCCGATGATTGAGAAGTTGGCCATTAATGGCTTCTATTAGCCCTTTAAATCATTTACGGTATTGAAAGGTTAGACAATAAATTGAATAATTAGGGAAGATATCCAGAGAAGTTGTTATAAGAGAGATCCTTACATCAGGCACATTAAAGTGGCGCTTAGAATTTTTGAGCTTATAAATGTGAAAATGTTCTTAAACGGATAAATAGGAAGACAATAAAAGAAGAAAGGTCCACATTTATATCATACACAATATTTCTCTATGTTAAGAGTGTGAGCATATCCAGTAAATATTTCAAATTTAAATAACTATTTAATAGAATTCAATTGTGTATGTGGTTGCAAAACTAAGAGAAAGAAGCAAAGACTGGGAATAGGTCTTGCACCAGGGGGTCATCCAAATTTGGGTCTGTCAAAAGGAAGCAAATGGATAGCAACACTTGAAAATAGAAATAACAATACTTTGTTTGAAAAACAATAATAGAAGATGACAGTGATAAGATAAGCTGCCATGAAATTCAGAAAGAAGGTCTCCTGCAATTATAGAAGGTCACATTCTCTCGACAATGTCCAAGAAGAATATGGTAACAAAAAAGAAGTAGTTTGATCAATGGAGTTGTTGGGAAGAATAATGTGCAGTAAGGCCACTTCAATGGTATGAAACAATTGTTTTCGTACTTAACAGAACTTAGTTCAGTGGCAGTTAATGTGATAAATTGCTAACTTAGATAATGTTAATAGCATAAAAGAATTTGCTGAGGAGGATGAAAAGATTTTGCAGCGAGGAGTAACAGTGGAATATATTATGAAAACTGGGATACCAGATGAGCATTCAATCAGAAATGACCATCGTAATTCATTTCAGTAAATTTAGAACAATTGTAGACCAAAATAAATTGGTGAAGAAGCCAAATAATCATCCAGAACACAGAATTTTATGCAAAATTAGAATTTATAACCAATCTCATGAATAACGGAACCTTCTTGTAAAAAATCAAGGAATCTTATATTTGCAAAACCAGAATCAGATTGCCCTTTTCAGAATTGCAGGAACTGAATTGCAAATTTCAGTATGTAGAATTTCCCAGCACCACGACAGATCCAGCAGCTCACAGCAACATCCATCAGCTTTGATAACATTTCTATTGTTATCAGATGAGGAAACCTCAGGAATCCACAAGAAACAACAGTATCGTACAGAGAGATTGTTGATTTCATTTGCGAGCATGCCAATAGCATAGAAATTTGGGCTTCGAAAAAGAAAAAAGAGCGCAAGATGCCTATTTATAGCAAATTTCAAGCCTATTCAATATATGAAGGTGTAAACCTTCAATCTGTCACCGGCAATTGTGAAAATCATCCAGATGCTAACTAGCTACCACTGCAAAAAGCAGTGAACAAGATAATGAAGGATGGCCGATTTTTCGACTATGTGCACAGGGTCAGCCATGATTCACAAGCATTCAAGGAACAGTTGCATTCAATACATTAATCCCACTAATTGATTTTATATGCCAAAGAAACAAGTGACCATTATTTAAAAACAAAGTAAAAATAATTTAGTATAGGTTGAAGCTTCATATTTGTTGGCGCAAAACGGAAAGCACGGTGACCGAATGGATAAAACTCTCGAACAGCAATAGAGTAGAGCTCTCGGACGGACGGCCAAAAGTAGACATAAAAAATTGAGATAAACACACGAGATTTTGACGTGAAAAATCCTTCTTCAACAAAAGGAAAAACCACCAAAGAATACACTATAAAGAATAGATTGTTTACAAGTATGTTGGCTATACATGCTCAAACAAAAGAAAAACAATCACAAGTGTATATCACTCAATCTCTCTCTAAAAGTGTCACTCTCTATCTTTACAATAAGGTTTGCCCACAGCTCTCTCAAAGCTCACACCAAGAATGCTCTCCAAGATAAAGCACAAGCACTCCAAGATGCACTCCAAAAGCAAGGGCACAAGCCTCTATATATATATATAAGGGGCCGAGGCCCGGCCAGCCACCCTACTGCTAGTAGAGTGACAGGACCACGCCCTCTAGGCCTGCCATGGCGGGCGCACGCCCGGCGTGCCAGAGTGGCAGGCTTGACACCCTTAGAAGTTGTAGCCGCCTCAACCTTCAATCAAAGTGGGTCAACTGTCCACCTGCAAAACGCGACTACAGTAGGCCTACGGAGAGAGAAAGTCAACGTCTAGGCTCCCAGCGTCCTCGTCCATGTCCTCAACTACCTCTCGGATATGACGCATCTAATGAATCCTCGTCCGTCATGACAGGCTTCTCGGACCACTCCAAAAGTCCACGTCCTCTTCTTCCTTTGAGTCGGCGGACAAAGATACTATGAGGGAGTGACCCCAACAAACTTCCCCTCACGACCGAGTGGGAGCGAAGTTAGTTAGACCGAAGTTAGTTAGACCGAAAATGTCACAGCAAGCTTTCATCTTTTCCTTTGGCAAAACTTTAGTCAACATGTCCGAGCCATTGTCATTCGCGCGGACCTTTCCAATTGATAGCTACCTATCATAAAAAACATCTCTCACCCAATGATAACGCACATCAATGTGTTTTGACCTGGAATGGAATGAGAAATTTTTACATAAGTGAATGACACTTTGGCTATCACAGAGGACTTCATACGTTTCTTATCTTAGACCCAAATCTTGGATGAACATCTTTATCCAAAGCACTTCTTTGCAGGCCTCAGTCACGGTAATGAACTCTGCCTCTGTAGTCAAGAGAGCGACGCACTTCTGCAACTTGGACTGCCAGGAGACCGCCCCTCCCGCAAATTTTATCAAGTATCCGGATGTTGATTTCCGAGAATCAACGTCCCAGGCTATGTCTGCGTCCGTGTACCCAATTAGCTGAGCCTTCTCTCCTCCAAACTGCAAACCCGTCTTGGAGGTCCCACGGAGATATCTGAAAATTTACTTTACCGTGGACCAATACTCCATCCCTGGGTTTGAGAGAAATCGGCTCACAAGGCCAGCCGTATGAGCAATGTCCGGCCGGGTACACACGGTCGCGTACATCAGACTACTAACGGCCGAGGAGTAAGGTATCTTACTCATACGTGCCTTCTCAGTGTCCGAGGACGGACACTGCTGCTTGCACAGCCTAAAATAGTTGGCCATAGGGGTACTGACAAGCTTGGAGCTTTCCATATTAAATCGCTAAAACACCTTTTCAACATAGCCTTCTTGGGACAGCCAGAGTTTCTTGTCCCCTCGGTTGCAAAATATTCTGATCCCTAAAATCTGCTTCGCCAGTCCGAGGTCTTTCATGGAGAAAGACTGTCCTAATTGCTCTTTCAGCTCCTTGATCCGAACACTGTTCTATCCGATAACGAGCATGTCGTCCACATAAAGGAGGAGGATGACAAAGTCATTTTCCGAGAATCTCTAGACAAAGACATAGTGGTCGAAAGTAGTCTTATGGTATCCTCGTCCGACCATGACAGACTCAAACTTCCGGTACCACTGTCTCGAAGTTTGCTTCAGCCCGAACAAGCTCTTCTTCAAACGACAGACCAGTCCTTCCTTCCCCTTGACTTCAAAACCATCCGGTTGCTCCATGTAGATCTCTTCCTCAAGATCTCCATAGAAAAATGCTATCCGAACATCTAGTTGCTCTATTTCCAGATCCAAAGCCGTTGCCAGTTCGAGCACCACACGGACTGAGGACATCTTCACAACGGGTGCGAAAATTTCATCAAAGTCAACACCCTTACGTTGACTAAAGCCCTTCACCACAAACCGTGCCTTATGTCTTGGCTTGTTCGCGTCTTCGGTCGTCTTCAGTCGGAAGACCCACTTGTTTTTTAGGACCTTCTTCCCATTGGGCAGTTTAGCCAGCTCAAAGGTATGATTTTCATGAAGAGAGATCATCTCTTCCTTCATGACCACAAACCATTTATCCTTCTGAGCGCTACACATGGCCTCTTCAAAATCTTCAGATTCTCCAGCATCAGTGAGGATGACGTACTCATTTGCTGAAAGGCGGACAGATGGACGTCTCTCCCTGGACGACCTTCTCACAGGGGCCACCTTGGCCTGTTGAGGGGTCAGATCTTCAACCTGATCTTCCTGAAGCGCTAGAACTACCTCATCATGGTTGTCAGCCACTCTTAATCCACCGACATCGGACTCAAGAGGCACTGGACGGACAGCATCAACATCAACTCTGTCCGTCCGGGAAGTATTGGGTTGAGACTTCTTTTCATTCCCAATATCTTCGATGGTCTCTTCTTCAACGAAGACCATATCTCTGGACCAGACCAACTTCCTTTCCTTTGGATTATAGAACCTATACCCAAGTTCGTCCTCGCCATAGCCCAGAAAGACACATTACTTTGTCTTTGGCTCCAACTTGCTCCTCTCATTTCTTGGAATATGAACAAAGGCCTTGCAGCCAAATGTCCGAAGATGGTTATAAACTGGTTCCTTCCCGGTCTAAATCTTCTCTAGAACTTTTCCGTCCAGAGGCTTATTGGGTAACCGGTTGATCACGTGAGCGGCCGCCTTCAAGGCCTCAACCCAAAAAGATCCCGGAAGTCTGGATTCGGATAACATGCACCTGACCCTTTTCATCAGGGTGCGATTCATGCTCTCAGCCACGCCATTCAACTGTGGCATCTTCGGTGGAGTCCTTTGATGTTTGATGCCGTGAGCTCTGTAATAGGCATCAAACATCCCAATGTACTCTCCACCGTTGTCACTCCGGACGGCCTTCAACCTCCTACCGGTCTCACACTCAACGAGGATATAAAACTGCTCAAAGATTCTCACGACCTAATCCTTGGTCTTAAGCGGGAACACCCACAGCTTCCTCGAGCAATCATCAATGAATGAGACAAAGTATTGTGCTCCTCCAAAAGACCTTTTCGGGAGGGGACCACACACATCTGTGTGCACGAGATCCAGGACCTTGAACCTCCTGGAAGATGCGTCTCCTTAAAAGGAGACTTTCTGTTGCTTCCCCGCCATGCAGTGAGGGCAAGTCCTCGGCCTGTCTCCATTCATCTTTGGGATGAGACCCTTCTTAACCAGATTACTCATGCCCCGCTCACTCATGTGTCCGAGCCTTTTATACCACAGGCCCGAGGACTCCACACATCTTGTGGCATTCACCTCTACCACCTCAGCCTTGGCTTTCAGCGCGTAAAGGCCTGAGCCTTTACTCCTTGAGCGACCACCATAGAACCCTTTGTCAATTTGAAATCGCCGTCACAAAAGAGGTTGCAGTAGCCTTCATCATCAAGCTGTCCTACTGAAATGATATTCATACGAATATCGGAGATGTGTCGGACGTCCCTCAAAATCAGTCGGGCTCCACTGTTTGTCATCAAGGAGACGTCGCCTCGTTCAATGATTTCGGACGTCTCCATGTTACCCATCTTTAACACTCCTGGAGCACTCAGAGTGTAAGTAGAGAAGAGCTCTCTCCTGAAGGTGACATGTATGGAAGCGCCAGAATCCACCACCCAGTCAGAGGCTGCTCGGTCACGTTCACAGAGTCTTCAAACTCGTAGGCCAAAAGGAGGTCACCTCCTTTGACAACAGAGACCGAGGACTCTTCCTCGCCAGGTCTCTTTTCGCCCCTCTCCTTTCCAGCGTTTTCACGCTTCCACTTATAACAAAATTTTTTGATGTGGCCCTTCTTGCCACAATGGTGACACTCCATATTCTGCTACCAAGAACGTGACTTACTCTGCCCTTTGTCTTCAGACTTTGGGCCACATCCTCGGCTTCTTCCCCTAAATTCGGTGACGAGGACCTCAGAGTGCTGAGAGGTGGACGTACCCTGAGAATGCCGTCTCACTTCCTCGTTCAATACAGCTCCTTTGGCCATCTCCAAAGTCACCACACTATTAGGAGCTTGTTGGCAATGGTGATCCTCATGACCTCTCATGAGTCCGAGAGGGTTGCTAAGAGCCAGAGTCCGAGGATCTCATCCTCAAACTTGATCCCCATGCCATTCAGCCTGTCCACGCAGCCCTAAAACTCATTCAGGTGGTCGGCGATAGATGAGCCGTCCTTGTACCGAATCTGCATCAGCCTCATCAAGTGATATATTTTGTTATTTTCGGTCTTGGAGGCATAGAGCTTTTGCATTTTCTCCCAAAGCACCTTGACATTTGTCTCTCCGCGAACGTGGTTGTACACGTTGTCATCCACGAACTGCCGAATGTACCCACACACTTGCTTGTGCTCCAATGTCCACTCCTCGTCTGTTTTTACCGCTGGCTTTTATGTGGCAAAAATGGAATTATGCATGGACTTCACAAAGAGCAAGTCCGACATTTTGCTCTACCAAGTGTCAAAGTTGGTTCCATTTAAGTAAGTCATTTTGCTTCCAACCTTCATAATAGCCAGCAACAAGATCACAGTTCAAAGAACCAAACTCTTTGATACTACTTGTTGGCACAAAACGGAAGGCACAGTGACAGAGCGGATAAAATTCTTGGACAGCAATAGAGTAGAGCTCTCGGACAAACGGCTAAAAGTAGATATAGAAAAACGAGAGAAACACACGAGATTTTAACGTGGAAAATCCTTCTTCAACTAAGGAAAAAATCACCAAAGAATACACTGTAAAGAATAGATTGTTTACAAGTATGTTGGCTACACAAGCTCAAATAAAAAAATAATCATAAGTGTATATCACATAATCTCTCTCTAAAACTGTCTCTCTCTATTTTTACAACAAGGTTTGCCCACAGCTCTCTCAAAACTCACTCCAAAAATGCTCTCCAAGACACAGTACAAGCACTCCAAGATGCACTCCACAAGCAAGGGCACAAGCCTATATATATATATACAAGGGGCCTAGGCCCGGCCAGCCACCCTACTGTGGCAGGACCACGTCCCCTAAGCCTGCCATGGCAAGCGCACGCCCGGCGTGCCAGAGTGGCAGGCCTGACACCCTTAAAAGTTGTAGCCGCCTCAACCTTCAATCAAAGTGGGTTAACTGCCCACCTGCAAAATGCGGCTACAGCAGGCCTACGGAGAAAGAAAGTCAACGCCTAGGCTCCCAGCGTCCTCGTCCATGTCCTCAGCTACCTATCGGATATGACGTCTCTAATGAATCCTCGTCCGTCATGACAGGATTCTCGGATCACTCCAAAAGTCCACGTCCTTTTCCTCCTTTGAGTCCGTGGATAAAGATACCACGAGTGAGTGACCCCAACAATATTAAGTTCTAAATTGGAGGACTCACAGAGTTCGATAGCTTCATTTTGAGGAGGAGAGAGAATCTGAGGGGTTTGGAAGAAGTAAGGGATTAGCATGCCGTAGAATATTTTGGAAGTTTCGACAATGGCTCTAATACTTGATGAGAGAAGACTGTGAAGTTTTGCGTTAAGCAAAACCTTGATGAGAGAATCTTGTCGTGAACCAAATGACAATCCAACTCAATATACTTGGTGCGTTCATGGAAAATAGGATTGGCTGAGATGTGAAGAGCAGCTTGATTGTCGCAACGGAAATCTGCGGCATGAGAGTGAGAAACCTGCAAATCAAGTAAAAAGTAACATAACCAAGATAGTTCACAGTAGGTAGTGGCCATGGATCGATATTCTGCTTCTACTAAAAAGGGTGAAATAACGAACTATTTCTTGCATTTTCAGGAGATAAGTGAATCTCCAATGAAAATGCAGTAGCTGGTAATGGATCTTCTAGTGTTAGAACATGAAGCCCAATTTACATCATAAAAAGCTCGAAGCTGGATATTAGAAGTAGAAGAGAATAATATTCCTTATCTTCGGTGTAATTTGAGATATCACAGAACATGATAAGTAGCATTCATATGACTAGAAGTTGGTCGAGTCATGAATTGACTCAAAATGTGTACTGCATAGCAGATATCTGGTCTTGTCACAGTTAGATAAAGAAGCCTTCCAATTAGCCTTCTATAAACACTCAGATCTTGTAGGATAGTTCTGATCTCCTTGCTCAACTTTACATTTTGGTCCATCGGGAGTTTAAGGGGCTTGGAACCAAGGGTACCGGAATCAGCGAGGATGTCGAGCGCATATTTTCTTTGGCAAATATGTATGCCTTTGGAGTATCGCGTTACCTCTATACCAAGGAAATATCGTAAAGCTTCAAGATCTTTAATTTTGAAAGTGCTATCAAGAAATGATTTGATAGAGGCAATGGAATCCAAATAACTATTGGCTGCAATAATGTCATCAACATATACAAGTAATATTGTAAAGGATTTGTCATCTTCCTTAATAAATAAGCTATAATCAGCCTTAGATTGTGTGAAGCCAAAGGAAATGAAGGATGTAGATAGCTTAGAATACCACTGCCTAGAGGCCTATTTAAGGCCATAAATGCTTTTTAATAGTTTACAGACTTGATTGGGTTTTTTCTTAGTGTAGCCTGGAGGTTTCTACATATGAATTTTCTCCTCTAAAATGCCATGTAAAAAGACATTGTTAACATTAAAAGGATGTAAATGCTATCCTTTAATGGCTGTCATGGCTAAGAGGCATCATATGGTAGTGAGTTTGACAATAGGGGAGAACGTTTCATGATAATCTATACCTTCTTGTTGTGTATATCATTTGGCTACTAATCTACATTTATACCTCTCAATATTTCTATCACTATTGAATTTTAATTTAAACACATATCGACATCCAATAGTTTTCTTTCTAGGATGTAGATTAGTAATAATCCACGTCTTATTTTGTTCTAACGCATTTAATTCACTTTCGATGGCTTTGCGTCATTTTTCATCACGAATGGCTTAAGCACATATTTGCGGTTCACTCTGAGATGTTATGGCAGATGAAAAATGATTAAATGTGGGAGATAGTTTTTGATGTGAGATACAATTTGTAAGAGAATATGGTTTACCTGGAGAAGTCTGAATTTCTAATTGTGCGAGTGAGGTCTGAGACACTTGATGGCAATGAAATTCTTTCAAATATTTGGGAGCCTTTCTAACTCTAGTAGTTCTATGAATAGGTATCTGACTAGTTATGGGAGATGGTGTATCAGTAAATATATTGTGTTCTGAATAATAATCTATTAACTGGTCCGGATGTTTACCAGACTGATCTTGAACTGGGACAGTAGGTATGTTTGCACTATCTTTAACTGTTTGTTTAGCTACAGGATAGGGATCATGCAAATTTAACAGCTCTAGTTGAGTTTGGAACAGTTGTTCATTATTAAGCATAATATTGGGCTGTTCTGATGGGTATGTATTGGATAGGGTATTTGAGTTTTGATCAATATTGTCATTCCGAAAAGAAAATATATCTTCATAAAAAATCACGCCTCGTGAATAAAATGTGCTGTGATTATTCAGGTCAATCAATTTGTATCCTTTAACTCAAAAAAGATAACCTAGAACGACACATTTTCTACTTCTAAAATCAAACTTGGTATGCCCATGAGAGATAGTGAAAGTAAAATATAGACAACCAAATATTCTCAAATTTTTATAATTGGATTTGACTTCAAAGAGAGCCTCGTATGGGGTCTTATTATCTAATAACGGGCTTGGTGTTCTATTGATGATGTATGCAATTGTAAGAAAACAATCACTCCAAAATCTTAGGGGAAGTCCAAACTGAAATCTAATCACCCTGGCAACGTTCAACAAATATTGATGTTTACGTTCAACTATGCCATTTTGTTGCGGAGTTTTAACACAACTCCTCTGGTAAATTATACCTCTTCTACTATAAAAATCTTCCATGTTAAATTCAAAACCATTATCACTTCTGAGGAATCTAATTTTAACATCAAATTGTGTTTTAATAAGTTCGTAAAAATTTTCTAAGCACTGTTTGGTATCTAATTTTTATTTTAGAAAATAGACCATGTGCTTCTAAAAAGATCGTCAATGATAGTGAGGAAGTACTTGTAACCCTTATAAGATACCCCAACGAAAGATCCCCATATATCACTGTAAATCATTTCAAATAAGATCTGTGATTTATGGTTACTAGAAGAAAAGGGGAGACAATGTTATTTTGTCATGTGACAAATAGAACAGGGATTATTATTAATAGAGCTTACTATTCCTTTTACAAGAGAATTATCAATTAGCTTAAGTTTAAAATGTGAAATATGCCCTAAACGACAATGCCAAATATCAGTTGGAGACAAGACAGAGTAAACGGAAGGTTTCATATTTAGATGATAACTCTTGAGAAGAAAAGTAGTCAAAATATTTGAAAGGACTTCAGCATGCTTCAGATGATATAACCAATTTCTTTCTTCATCCATCCCAATAGTTGTCCAAGAGGTAAGGTCCTGAATCAAACAAATGTTAGAAAAGAAGAACATGCAACAATAGAGGGCATCAGTTAGCCGCTTTACAGAAATTAAATTAAAAGAGAATGAAGGAATACAAAGAATATGTTCCAATATCATTTTATTCGTAAGTTTAATATTTTTAATATGAGAAACAGATACTTTACTTCCATCCGAAAGATTAACAGAACATGAAATCTGGACTTTATGAACATATAATGAGGGATCACATATCATATGATCTGTGGCCTCGGTGTCCAGAATTTATATGTGATTTTGATTATCCAAACGTTGTTGAGAAGGCGATACATAGGATACTGTACCTGTCATATTAGCAGCCTTTGGTTGCTTGATGTATGGGTCAAATATGGAGTTGCTTGGCTCGGCTACAGCCGTGTCCCTTGATTGAATCAATTCCATAAGTTGGTTGAATTGGGCTTTAGTCAATGCTACCTTGTCATCTGCATCTTCTTCTTGACCCGTATGATTTTTGAAGCTCGAGAGGTTGGCAGAAGGCATCACGTTGCCAGATTTGCCATACAGCTTATGGTTGGGAGGAAAACCATGCAATTGATAACATTTATCAAGAGTGTGTCTAGTTTTATTGCAATGGGAACACACGGGAGCCTCAGTGTTTCTAATTTTGAAACACTACTGCACCGAGTGTCCTGTGACCCGGCAGTGAACACAAAAAGGCTGGTCTTTCTTCACAGAATGAGTGCTTTTTGCAATATTCTTTTGATAATTAAATTTTATTTGGCTGTTAAGGCCATTGTGTTCAAAGGTTGCATAACAGACAACATCTGGTGTTGTCGTTCTTGCTGCTAAATAACAGAGAAAATTCTGTTAACAGAGGGGAGAGGATTCATCAGCATAATCTGGTCGCGGGTATTAGCATAAGAGTCATTTAAGCCCATCAAAAACTGGATTACACAATGACGCCGATGTCGATCAACAAGGATTTTCATCTTACCGCAATCACAGTTCGGGAGGGGGTTATAAACTAAGAGTTCATCCTATAAGGTTTTGAGTTTACCGTAATATATGCTTATTGGGTCTTGTTCTTGCAGAAGGTTGGCCAACGATTTCTTCAATTGAAAGATACGGGGCCCATTTTGTTGAGTGAATCGGTCGCCTAACTCATTCCAAATATTAGAGGCATCATCAACGAAGGCAACACTAGACTTGATAGAAGGGCTAACTGAGTTTTGGATCATGGAGACCACCATATCATTGCATCGGTTCCAGACTTCGAAAAGAGGATTGGTTGAGTCGATTGGTTTGGGAATAGTGTCCTCAATAAATTGAAGTTTGTTCTTGGCTCTCAAGGCTTGACGCATGGCTCTGGACCAGGCTGAATAGTTATCGACGGTGAGTAAATCATTAACCAGAGTAATGGCCGGATTGTCATCGATTTTCAGCTGAAAAGGATTTGTGAGATCGTTTAGGATTTGAACACACGTGTGTTCTTGTGAAGGAGTGAGGGATGGATTGGGTATGTTCGATGTAGTTTCGGAAGTGGTTTGGTGAGACGCCATTGGCTCTGATACCATGTAAAGTTTTGCGTTAAGAAAAACCTAGAAACGGAGAGGAAGTGGGATGGAAGAGACGAACTCAGAGAGAGGACGGCAAAATGATGAAGAAAACGGACGCTAGACTTTTATTTATTGCATTTCACACTTTGCACAACCCTCAACCACGCAATATATACAAAATACACAGCAAAAGTATATATGGAAACAAAATAAAGAAAAGAAAGGAAATTATATAGAAAAAAATACAGGGAAAGAAAATAAAAAATAATATTTGACAAATATTGATTATGTAATATTTCCTAATAAAGACCAACAGTGCAATAAACCTTATCTTTGGCCATGGTTCTCTCTCGTCATCCCTCTCTCTCTCTTTCTTTCAAGCATGTAGATTAGGGTTACCAGAGAACAGATTGAAGATGGAGAGGAAAGCAGAGGAGAGGAGGAAGAAAATGAAAACGGCGGTCATTTTTCGTTCTAGTTTAAAATATTAGGATTCTTGTACACTAGAATCGTGGCCGTTGGATCTAGAGCAACGGACGGTCAAGATTTTTTATCGAGATATTTAATCTCATCCATCCAATTAAATTTAAAATCTAATGGCTAAAATTATATCTCTCCTAATAAAGGCATGGGTTATCCGATTCTGATCGGACGGCCCAAAATGGGCGTCAGACGGCATCCAACACCCCTAGCGTTGGACGTTCAATTTTTTTGTATTCAAAATCAATCGATTACAAATAATTTACTAACAATTTTTTTCTGCATACAAATTTACCATTTCATATAATCATACGATTATCTAAACAAATTTACCAAATTTTTATGTAATCATACAGAATTACCAAATTTTTATAGCAAAAAAAATTTTATTAGTGGGAAAAATATCGTTACCTTAACAAAATCATACGGTAATTTTTTTATTTTTATTTTTTAAATTTTGTAATGCAAAAAAAATTCTATTCATGGGACAAATGTCATTACCACACCCAAATTCAATGCATTACAATACAATAATCTTTCTTTCTTTTTTTTTTTCAAATTTAGTGAAGAAAAAAAAAAATCTATTAACGAAAAAAATATCATTACCTACTATTCGATATCACTACTTATATAAAAAAAATTCTATAATAACTTACTTCGTTACCTGCTATTCGACCTTGGTTAATGTCGTAACCGAAAGTGAGATCCGAGGAGAGAAGGATTTTTACTGGGCAACGGTGACGGTTCTTTGATCGCCTACAATTCGAAAGACTAAGATACGTAGAGAGAGGCGACAGCAAGAGGCTTGAGAAAGTAAATAAGAGGATAGGGGATTAGGATTTGAGAATTGAGATAGAGACAAGAGAGTTTGAGAAAGTAAGAGAGAGAGAAAGGTTGTTGATGAGCAGCGACAACAGTTCTTTGATCCCCTATTGTCTGGATGACAGAGATTTGTAGAGAAAGGTGATGGTGGGAGGCGACGACGAGAGTGATTGAGAGGACTAGGGCTTTGAGAATTGAGAGACAGACGAGAGGGTTTTAGAAAGTAAGAGAGGGGAGATGAGAATTGGGTTCTTTTTTTTAAAAAAAAATTTTGAATCATAATCATGGCAGTCCACATGTCTCATAATTGATGGCCCATATTTTTATTATTATTTTTATTTTAAAGCTTAATCTCGACTGTCCATATATCTCGTAATCGACGGCCAAATTTTTACATAATTGTAGCAGTTGGATTATTAAATTTAAACCGATGGACCGAATTTAAAAATAATATTTTATATGGGCTGTCGGTTAACGAATGACCAAAATCTGTCCAATAATGTTTTTAAAAAATAAAAATAAATAAAAATTTGGATCATTAATTTTATCCGGCCGCCTAAAAAAAATAGGGGATCATGTTTCGCCCTAACCCAGGCTAAGGGAATCACTGCCCTACGGCTGACATAGAGAGACAGGGGTGTCAGTGGTTGAAAATGAGATTCAAGGTATCATCAGCCGGTAATCTCGGCAGGTATCAAGGCATTGGCTGCCAGCAATAAGCCATAGAAATTAGGGATTTTAGTGGCCGGTAATGAGAACCAAGGTAGTAGGTGTTGAGACCCGAACTATTAATTTGAACAAGGAAAAAATATTCAATAACATACTACAAGTAAATAATAATTATAAATAATAAGT
>JAODPA010001777.1:25401-40072 GCA_025585075.1 Nepenthes mirabilis | reverse complement strand
GTAATGATATTTATCACTGACATTTGTTATATCATTGGACCATTAGCACCCGCTTGGTATCTCGGGTGATGTCAAGTGGATTACATTATTTTTTATAATGTTTGGTATTGGCCAAATATGGGTATCCCTACATTGACCGAAATTACAAAACTCATGCCTTTGTTAGGTCTTAGTAGCTTCATGCTTAATAAGGCAATTTGGAAGCTCTCTTTAGATTTTATGTCGTCTACCGATTTAGCTCTTACTGTTTTTCATCCGGATGGTCTTGAAGTTTCATGGCATAGATTGGTTTGGGAGCCCGAGGGTATCTTCTTGCATGCATTCATTCTATAGCTAATTATTTGAAAACGTATTAGTACGTACGATATAGTAATGCTATTTATAAATTATAGCTCGTTGTGTTCTTTGTGTAGTGCTCATTAAAAATTACAAAATTCTCTCTTTTTTATTGCGTTCTCTCACACAATCTGGTCTAAGATATCAAGTGGGCATATAATAGATGGAGGGGGAGAACTCGGTGCATTTGATGGGAATCAAGTGTGCATTTGATGCACAACACCCTCTGGGTGCTCACCGGCCTCAGAGATCACAACTTTTCACGATTATGTACGACTAAGGCATTTGTTAGGCACAGCTTTTGTACGAACGAATATCGTGTGAACCTCTTATTAGACTTTCGTTTGATATAAATGTCGTGCAAACTTTATACTGAAATCTCTAACAACTTTGAAAAAAGAAAAAATGACATTTTCAATCGGTATGAAACTTACAGGCAAGTGACCCAAATCCTAATAGAAAAACAAAACAAATATAAGTCATTTTGAGACCCGAGTTCAAGAGTTGTTCGGAGGAGGCAATTGTCAAGCTTCGATATAGTGTTCGCGTCATTCTCGGGAAGATTCACTTACCAAAAGCCAAATAGATTCATGTGTGTATATGATGGAACATAATGGTAGATTGTTTAACTTTGTAAACCTGAGGGCTCCCTTCAATGGAGATGATTGCAATGGGATGTCTAATTTCTCTTCACACAACACTAAATATCAATTCATACATCTTGGATTCACACAACACATCGATTGCAATGGGATTCACGGATGCCTGGATTGACTTGCTTCCGATGGACTCCTTCCTATTAGATAAGGATCAGCATCAAAGGGCATGGAGGTTTTTCTTATTTTTATTTTTAATTTTTATCGATACATAGACTCTTCATTTCTATATGATAGACATCAATAAAAAATTGAAGAGCAATGGCAAGAAATGGTTGAGTTCAGTAGTTTTTTATATAAAATTATAAATATAATAATATTAAAAAGAGAAAATTACTCAATGATTTAGATGATTAGTAGTGTTAAAAGGACACCACCAGAACACATTCTGATAATATGTCATATTATCTATTTATTTACACTAACGAGCCCGAATAGCCCAACATAGATTCTTGTCTTATCGAATCGAAAAACCAGGGGTTGTAGACCGATTTTTAAAACAGGTGCTTGGATTAGAATAATAACAAGTCACGATACGACAATTAAAAGATTGCCGAAATATAAGTGACACATGATTTAACAAGTTACAGGTTCAGCTGTGGCATGCCTCCTCACTAGATTTTCTATTCATCTTTTCATATGGTCATGATGTAAAAATCCTGGTCCGAATGGTGTCAAAGGAGCAACAGAATTTTCTGGTGCGTTTTGTTGAAAAATCAGTTCCTTATAAATTATGTAAAGAATAGTATTTCCAAGGAGAAAAAGAATGCCAAAAAAGATGAATGCTTGTTCATTAATTAAAGCAAGTTTATCAATCGACCAACAAAAGGGGGCAATAGTAAGAAGTAGGTTCAGAAATTTGAACATGGGTCGCAAGCCGATGGGTGGTACCGCTCAAATTGAAGCCAATCTTCCTAACCGTGCTCGACCCGGGTTTAAAGCGTGTAAAACTCATCACTATACCACAAGGACATTGAGACCACAAGAAGTTAAATGAAAGCACTGCCTTCTCTGAAACTCATTCCTAGTTAGTTATAAACAAGGGATATCATTCCCTAGTCTCTTCTAATCATATTGCTCTTCTAGCTGGGGTATTATCACTATTGAAGCATATAGGAATCAGAGATAATATCATATAAATCTAGTCAACAATCATTCGCTCAATTGCACTAGTTTGCTTCAAAGGATGAGCCACTAGAAAGAAATTAATTTTCAATCTTGCACTAATCGTCAATCTCGATTAACAAATGAAAAACTCAAGAACTAACCAATTCGGAAAAAAATATATATATATTTTGAATTCGTCAAGCTAATAGAAGACAAATCAATCGAGAAAGTCAACTTATAATCCAGTAAAACATATTAAATCCCTAGCCTACCCCCGCTGACACAATCCCGACACAAAAAAAAAAAAACCTATTCTTCGGATTAGTCCTCCAAGCCATGAATTCAAACATCTTGGATCTTCCTTCTCGACTTGAAATTTTCAAAACCACCAGAACTCCAACATTCTCACCACCAATAGAACTCTAAAGGCTAACGGGCAAGTATTGTATCTAAAGGATGTGGGTGAGAAATTTTCTTAAGTTTGAAGCAATAGACAATCAGGGAAATATAAAACTTTCAAAGGATTGATGTATCTCCAAAAGCCAGTGTATCAATGAGCCTTGAATATTTAGGCTACATTTGGAGGAAGTTAAATGGTGGATAATAAATAAAATGCTTGAACAAAGCACTTAAGTGAGAAGATGCAGGTAACAATGTTCCGCACAAACGGACTTTCACACGGATAGCTCTAAGCAGATATCAAGCTCGACCTTCAGTCAGTGTAGCCATAAATAGCAACTACAGTAACCCGCTCCAGCGCCAGTCACTCTTACATCAAGCATCAGGCCAAAATTCTACTTAAGCAAACTTCAAACACACATCAAGAATCCTCAAGCATACATCAACCATCAGACCATTATGACACTTACGATCTACAAAAAAACTCAAAATATAACACTTTATCATAAAATTTATCAAAATAAAAAGTCCTAACAGTTCCCATTTCGGTAGCTTCGTCTGTTCTCCTCAAGATAAACAAAGCTAACAATTTCATTGGCTTCATCCCTAGATATTAGTCTAAAGACGCTTTATGCATCAAATGACTCCACCCCACGTGTCAGAACCACCATCATTTTCAAGGCATTGATTCAAATTCAAAATTAAAAATCCCTCCACTTTTGCTGCCAAATAGAGCGACAAATCACTGTTTTATACCTAAGTTTAGGTTAAAAATAGAACAACATTAGGGGTTCCTAAGTTCTTGCTATTGCCCTTTTAGGTAGCCATTAAACTAGCAATTAGATGCAAATCACAAATCAAGGTGGTCATTAAACTATTCATTAGACGCAAATCACAACTCAAAAGGCATGTAAACTTGGGCAGATCTCAGCCGTCCATTATAAACTATTAGACAATATAATAAGCTTAAAATTAGGTTGTATTATTGGAAGCATAAACCTATATTTTACAACAAAAAACAAGAGGGGGAGGGGACCATTTCCATTATGGTGGAGACAGCATTTTGGCAGGACAAATTCTGGAGCCTACTTTTATATAAAAACATTGTTACAGATCCCATCACCTTATAAACAATTTATAACTCTTCTATCTGTATGCAAAACTCATTAAATTATTTTTTCTTAAATTAATCTACATTCTAATAGACCCTACATACAGAAAACAGGCTTATAGATGGATTTTAGAGGGTAACATTTTTTCTTTGTATAATTCACATGATATTAGAAAATTTGAATTGTTCTTCACAGAAATATGATCATAATAAGTTAGCTTAGCCAACTCATTTATTCTAGTTTCATCTTGTACTAGTAGTATTTCGGTTTTGCTTATTGATCATTGGTTGACTACCATGTGAACCACGTACATAAAAAAAAAAAAAAGAGTAACTATTTGTAGATACTTAATAACCCAAAAGTTGGGAGGTTGCAGTGTCCTTATTATTTTAAACTTAGACTTCTCGAAGTATAGAAAGATATATAAATACATCTGTACAAAGGGTCGTTATTACATCCTCATCACGAGACGTATCTGTCTTTCAGCGAGCGGACTATGTCGCAAGATGGACCTGATGAATAGATTAAAAGAGGCATCCCATACTTCAATCACTAGATCTCTACAACAAGAGATGGTGGAGGAATCGGAACGACTGCTACCAATAGCCAATGTGGGAAGAATCATGAAGCAAATACTTCCTCCGAATGCCAAGATCTCCAAGGAAGCGAAAGAGACAATGCAGGAGTGTGTGACAGAGTTCATTAGCTTTGTGACTGGTGAAGCATCTGACAAGTGTCAAAAGGAGAATCGCAAGACAATTAATGGAGACGACATCTGTTGCGCACTGAATGCTCTTGGTTTTGACAACTATGCTGAGGCTGTCACAAGATACTTGCATAAATATAGGGCTAACCAAAGCAAAGTTGGCAGCAACAGCTTTGAAGACAAAGCTCAGGAAGTACCAACCATTTCAACACTGGAGTTTACAGTCATAAACAAGGGCAACAGTTCTCTAGCAAAATCATCCTAAGTAAATTATCTCACGTTGTATTTCTCTCTTTTGGTAAGTCTAACAGCGCAAAATTGGGTATCGTGTGGCTGTAGTACTTTATATCGTAGAATATAATGATTTCTTTGGTGAGTAATAAAGGTAAAAGAACAAGACGAGTTCTTCAAATCATGTGGCTGTTCTTCATTTGTTCTTTGAATTCACAGATATGAGAATAGATTTGAAGATGCTTAACACGTCAAGATGTATAAGGGTTTCAATTGCCTTTTATGCTCTTTTTTAATTCCATTAAATACCTGAGTTGTTTGATTCTTTAGTTTTAGTGCTTCAAGCATGTTTCTGTTTCTAGATGGCTTTCTTCTCTTATTTTCCTTTATTGGCACCGACTGTTTTCCCTGCTTGAAACAAGTAGCTTTCTATCCTTAATCTCTCTAATGCTTAGGGTGTCTACCCTGCTTCCATGGCTTTCTATCCTTGCAACAATTTTTTTATGCAACTTTGAATTTTGCAATTCTAATCTCAGACAATAAAAATGAAAGAATGTCATTTATTCTTGAGAGTTTCTTCTCTCATTTATCTGGATTCAGGCATTCATGACTCTATTCAGGATTTGGAAATTTTGGGTAAAAGAAAAAAATATTCTCAAACTTCCATCAATTTTCCTTCTCAAAATCTTAAGAATCAAAGAAGGGTAAAAGAGGAAAAAGAAGCAGCAGCAACTAAAAAAAACTGTTAGTTACTGGAAACTAGAGAAACCTTCAGCAATTGTCCATGTCCAAAATAAATAAGTCAATAGTGCAGCTTGCCTCTTGCAACCTCAATCCCTAGTTTATCCAAATTTGAAAGTCATCAATGATCTCCAAAAGATTGACCAAGCATAAGAATCTCTTTCTTTTCTTTTCTGCCGTGCACTTTAGTTCACCGCCTCTTTAAGTGTTGTTTTGGATATGGTGATGATCAGTTTTAGTTCCCATGATGTGTCTGCAGAAGAGTTTGATCATGTCCTACTAAATATTCCACATATATAGCAACTCAATCACATTAACTAAGTTCTCTCCTAATCTCTTTTAACTAGCCAATGAATCAAAAAATTCGTTGGTTGTGTTCTCCTCCTGTGTTTCTCTGATTTCTCCCTTCATAACACTGATTCTTCAAGGCCCTCCGCCCTCAAAGAGCATAAAAGCAGTAGAGAAGACCTCTCATTGTACAGATCCACAATACTAAGAGGGCAAGAGAGAGTTAATGTTATGAGCATCAGAGGAATTAAGACGAATTCAAGCACAAACGAGACAAAAAGCTACATCCATGGATACAGGATCAAGTGGTTTCACTATAATCAAAAGAGTAAGTGATGGAAATAATTTGGTCACACTTTTCTCACCGGGAACTCTAGCTTATCTAGTGAAAATTTGAACACCCCCAATCTGGAAACAATAATAAAACAGTGCACTGACTAAGCACACTGTTGTCCTCTGTTTGGCTGAATTGATTTGTGTTTTGTGGTAGTTTTTGATTCCTTGCACACTCTTCTATATGTCGATACAAACTCTATCTACATAGTTAATACAAATGTGTTTTTAAGAGTACTAAATGGAACATTAAACAAGATACGAGGTACATTCTCCTATCATAGAGCTATCATCAATACTCAATTCCCATTGCACCATAATTGTGTTGTATTCTTCAAAAGATTATCAATGCACCACACACTCCTATAGAGAAACTTGAACCAGGTACATGAAGGAAGGAGCCAACTGGATGAAGGAGCCAACCGGATGAACCTTACTAAACCGGAGTAATGGGTTCACAGTCAAGTCATCAAGCTTCTAATTTGGTATGGTTTGGCCCTTCGGCAAAATTGTTCTATCCTAAGTAACGGTCCATTTGATATGCAAAAATTCCATAAATGTCAATGGAATTCCAGAGATGAGAATAAAAGGGGCTGAGTGATTTCTCAATAATATTGAACAGCTTTTTCATTCCTAGTTGCTCACTTCCATATCAACCCTGACTTGGTTATAAACCAGAGAGAATAAATTAGAGAGGGTTCAACTCATTACCAGATTTATCTCACCATCCCTCTACTGACACATGGGATCTTTTTCTAAAGAACAAGAAATGAAGGTTGTGAATCAAAATGAGTGATCAACCCAGATTTCTTTATTGGATCGAGTAACGTAATTTCTGTCAAAAACAAATAAATGGAATGAAATCTCTAATAACAACATTTCCAGTACTAAACAAGCAGAAAGGGTAAAATAAAGTAATCATAACTAGACATAGTCACCTTGTAAAGTAATCACAGTTAAGTAGAAGTTTCACAAGTGCAAACTGGGTGTCATTAGAACATGAGCTTGGAACCATTTTCAATGACTTTACAGAACATGGTTTATCGTAAAGGGATTCATTACACATGCAGCACGCACCTTTATAATATATACTTTTTATTATATTTCTTCAAATATGAGGGGTTAAAGCTCATCCCACATGGGCAAGCTGATTCCATTAATTGTTTAATTTTCATAGCAGATGTATCGTAACAAGCTAGGGTTTAAGCATACAGCTAGGGTGCTCTTGGGGACCACTTCTCTATTTGAACTTTTATCCATATATTTTGAAGCACTATGCAGAGTAACAATTATTTCCGAAGAAAATTTATTTATGAAGATCAATCCATGAACTCCGTCATGAAATCATGGCATCAATCTTCATAGCATGTTCTTTTTGTTTCCACTTTCCACATTTCTTTCCATGCCTAACATGACTCAAGATTTGTTAGATTATTTCCTAGTTTTCCAAAGTATAGGTAAAATATCCTTCAAGATGTTTTCTTTATTTATGTTTTTAGTGTATAAATTCATATGTGCTACTTAATTAAAAATTGATTCAATTCAATACAGTTAACTTTATTTTTAATATCATATCTGACAATTCCTATGTGTGGTTATTTAGGTTTGAAGTCTATAATTCATGTCTTGCTACTTATTAATAAAATTAATTCAATTCAGTATGCTTAGATTAATTCCTAATATGATATCAGAGACTTCCTCTGTGTGATCAATCAAATACAAGAGTCTTCCACTACTTGTGGGTAGCTAGCCTTTCGGTACTGCTCGTTAGTTAGATCTCATTTAATTTTCTTCTTTTTGTGTTCTTTTTTGACCATCTGAGTTTTCTTCTCAGATTTTATTTATTTAATTATTCTCCTGTTATGGTCGTCAATTTGGCTATTCTCTGCTTCGTGTAAATTGTGCATGATATGTGCCTGTCAATAGCAACGTAAACAGTGTGAGTAGTATGCTGGTGCTCTGTTTATCCCTCAGTTCTGCTCTATTTCCCTGTTTTTTGAATGTGAAGAAGACTCTGTATACTACTGTTTTTTATATTGTAGAAGACTGCACACACCAATGTTTGTTTATCTGATTGTTGGAGGAGACTATACACAACGTTATTCATTCTTGTTTGATAGTATTGAATTCTAATTTCTGTTTGCATACAGATATACATTCTATTTGTTCTGTTTCATTGGCATGTTGCATTCAATTTTGATTTTGTTTACAGACAATCCTTACGTTCTTTCAAGCAGAGAGATTGTTGAGAACTGACCTTTAAATTATCACATCTTTATTTGCCAGGATACCGAGTAATTACTACACTCACGTTTGTGCCTAAAACCTATTTTATGCTTGAGCGGGGTATTCACAAATATCATGTTTCCAGATTTGCTTAGACTAATTTTCAATTCTCTTTAGATCATATCCAAATCTACAAAATAATATCTATGTTAATTATAAGTACAATTTCATTCAGGATGCTTTCCTTATTTTTGTTTTTGTATTCTAAAATTCAAATCTTATGTGCAGCGATAAAATTAATTCAATTCTTGATAGGAGGATGATAAATGACAAAGAAATGCTCAATAATTATGAAAAAAAATTGGTTTCGCTAAAATTTCTAAAGTCAAAACAGATCTAGCATCAAAATCTGGCATTGTTACACGATTGGTCAAACCATTTATCAAGACAAAGATGGTTGTCCATGAATCTACAAACTCAGCATAGAGCAGGGCAATAAGGGCAAGTTTGATTAACTAATCTTGCCAACTCAAGAGCATCCCACTATTTAATGTTTCTTTTGTAAGAATATATGCAGCTAAGCATGCAGATCAATACTATCTCTATCTATTTGGAAAGATACCGAAGTAGTTACTCATAGTTTAGAAGTAGTTACTCATACTTTACTATTCCAAAACACATCTATAAATGCTCTTCACAAGTAAAACTTCTACCACAACCATTAGGTTTGCTATTCTCATATTTATTTCTTTTGAAACTGTTTCTTTTTTCTTTTCCTTTTTTGTTTTTTGAGTTTTCAACTTTCTCCATTTTATTCCCTGGTAACTGCATGGAGCAGCAAGCCTTGATGATTCAAGAAACAGCTAGAATTTCATTTATTATTTACTATTTGTGCAGAAACAACTTTTTTATGCTTCAACATGCGGCTCCATCAAGGCTCAAAACTCACAAAGTGGTTGAAAAATATTCATTTAGCTAGCCCAAAAGGGGCTTGTTCAGCATTGCAAGTTCTGCAAAAAACTATGAAAAATTCTTACCAAAAATGCTTCCTAAAATCAGTTTGAGATTCTCTACAAATGCCCTTGTTTTTTTTTTTTTCAATAATTTTCAACTTAGAAATATTAGAGATCCAATAGTTCATTTGATATGTCATAAATTATAGCTTTTCATAAAAGCACTTTCCAAAATAAAAAACGCACTAGAAAAAAATTCTCATTGTGGTAGTTGCAACTTGCAAGAACAAGACCTTTCATTAATTAGTGAAAAAGGAGCCTACTGACCTATCCTAGAGTTATCTAAGAAGGAAAGAGAACTATTATTCAGGAACCATGAACAATCAAACAATTTCATATATAAAAGCTTCTACAAATCCCCAGCCATCTTCAAAATCTGGTCCAACCCAATAACCTGTTAGCCTTCGAGTGCAGAAACTTACAGTGGAAACAGGTTTAATCAAATGTATAGGAGAAGCTCTTGCATAACAATCAGAGCCTACACCTCTACTGGAGCAGACTTCTGACAGAATCTTGAATGCTGGCAACAAAAATTAAACAGTAAACATGTGAATGCAGGCAAAGTTTATATGGAAAAAAAATACCCTGTGAAACTGAATCTGTTGGCACATTTCATATGATTCTCTACAGCACAAATATAGAAGAATTCAGAGGAACAACACCATAAACTCATTACCCTTGGTTTAACCAGTACTATGCTATTTTTTTTGACATATTAGAATATTCAATGATGAAAACTATGCTCGATTCACTAGGCAGTAAAGGCCTGAGGAGCTGTCAAGACAATTATATTAAACATAGATCTAATTCTACACAGATATAACTAGTACGTAATTATTTAATCACTTTAGTCACATCTCCATAGCATTTCATTTACAAACCCTAACGTAGAAATCAATCATTATTTCCCTATGTGGCCTGATTCTAGTTTTGCTGACAGATTGATAGTGTAAAACAGTCTACTGGGAATATGATCATTTGAATTTAATAAGGCAAACAGATGACATTTACCAACACAAGATTATGTAAAGGCATATCAAGAAACGCACATGAAATTCCAGAAGCTCTGGCTATTATATATGTATGAATGTGTATATAGATTGTTATGGCTATCCTAAGTGAACACTGCTTCAAAGCTTTGACAAAATATTCACAGCTTACTAAGTCATTAACTTGGTAGTTGAAGAATATTGAATCAAACCTGCATTATTAGATTGTTGGCTTGAGATTATGGCCCGAGCTTGAATTTTTGGGGGTACATCCTACATCCAGGTCCCAAAAAAGTTTCATGTTAGAATCAGCCAAACAAATGTAAATAATTATATCAGGCAAACAAATTATTTCAACAAAAAGAAAGTGGCATGATAGGGAACAAAAGCAACAGTACCATGCAATGGAGATATAAGAACGCTCAGATGTAAACATAGAAGTTAGAATCGATATATTTTGTAGCAACTCATTTTCATATGTGCTTGGGGATATAAAGGGGAATTCTGGCAGGCATAGAAAATTGCTAAGAGCAATTTATTAAAATAAAAATCCACCAAAAATTCCAAAATATAAGCCTATTCTTAAGTTTGTTTGAGCTATATGTATATGCAATTCCAGAAAGCATGACACATGAACATCAAAACTGTATGATGACACAAGGGAATTAAGTTCTACAACATTACGTGAAAGGAATTAATCACACAAGCTCTTCTACAAATCACCATTTCTTCGTTCCCTTTTCCTCTTCTCTCCCCTTCTTTCCTCCCGTGTTTTACTCTTGGTAGCATGCAACTTTGAAATATAAAGTAATAAATGAATTACATAGAATTAGAAAAGAAATGACAAAACAAGATGTACAACAATAACAACACACATGAAATCACATCTACCGCATCTGATTTCCTTTAGGAACTTATATATATCACTATATATACTTTGAAAAATGCTTGAGTATTAAAAAGGCAGCTGAAGAATTTCTTCCAATGTAATATCAGAAGGTACCATTGATAGCCCACTACAGCATTCTTTTTAAGTGTTATGGATAAAATATCAGCCGATATCCTATATATTAGTAATATATATCAGTATTGAGGCCTTCCGAGACTATTATTTCTCAATACCGTGGAAAAAATCGCAATATGTTTCCATATTGACCATATATTATGATATATTAATTAATATTCATAATATTGGCCAATAAGAACGACATATAAGCCTATATTTGCCTGTCAACAAATAATTTTTAGATTTCTTTCAATATATTCAATATTAATATATATTACCTTATATATTTGATAATAATATAGCCAAGACCAATACTGTCACATATAGTCCGATAATGATATGGTCGCGATCGATACCGATACCAATATTTTTATTCATGTTAAGGGTTTGGTGGCTCACTACCCATGTAAAGCTAGTTCTTCCGGAGAGTTATAGATGGCCCACCTCACCCACCCAACTAGTCCTCCAAGTCATTCCCGTCTGTGTCACAGCAATGCAGAAAAAATGTGCTCTTCAGCAAAAAAAAAAAAACACACACACACATAACGACAGAAGTACTGTACTACTGTCGGGTGGTTCAATTAAATACTGAATGACAATTTCAGTAGTTTTAACCTTACTCATATTTACAAATCACAAATTCCAGCTAGCAGATGTCCCATACTATTACCTATCCTTTTCTCTCGGGAAATAAGTGTTACCTAGTGGTTCCCTTCTGACAACCTGGGTTCAATTCCAACAAACTTATCTATAATCCTCTACCCTCAAAATGTGTAAGACACAAGAAGAAATAGAGTTGTATATATAGAGAGAAAAAAAGTAGCATAAACACCAAGTGTTAAGTGTTAGCTCAGAAATGTTGATTCCATGAATAAAACAAAAATATCGGTATAAATGATGGTCACAACCATATCGATATTAGACATGTTGGACAATCATATCGATATAGGATATAACGAAAAAAAAATTCTTAAAAATCGTAAGCTGGTAGAGTCATATAATCAATATATTGACCAAATATTAGATATTAGGCGATATTTTAAATATCACTAATATGATAATATATTACAATATTAATGTGATATCAAATAACCAAATACCGATACATATCAGCTGATATTTAGGCTAATTCCATTTAACGTAGCACCCGGTTGTATTTAAAAAATCCAGCATGAAGTGAACCAATTCTACCTACAAGCTTAACTTGGCCGGCCAAACATAACCACGGTACATATGTTGTACAATTTCTTTCATAATGAAGAATCTTCTCTCCCTCTATTGAGAATTCAGCAGCCGAATACATCCGAACCAGCGCAAAGAACAAATCTGAACCTCCCGTCAACCGTCAGGTACCAAGTTTGTGAGCACAATAAACAGACAATGCACAATAATTTTTAACATAGAAAACCTTTCTCAATTAAGGAAAAAATTACTGGACAAATTCCGAACAAATTTATTATAAATATTGTCAGTTACAAGAACTCTTTCCGAAATCCTTTCATTCCAAACCCGAGTGAAAAATGGTTGGATACAACCATCTCTCAACACATCTGGCAACCCACAAGAGAAATACAACGAGAAAAAAAGCAACTCAACAAAAATACGTTTCTAGAATCACCTCCAAAACGACGTACCTGACCTTGGCGACGAACGGAACTCAAATTGGACCTTGACCGAATGCCGAACCTCTTCCTCTTTTCTCTTCTTCTCTCCTCTATTTATGTGCAGTGCCCCTTGTGGAGATAAATTACAGAAAACATAACCCTAAAACGTGTGAGCCGCATTTTATACCGCATACCGATGCTCGAGCGCCCGGCGAGCACGTAGTGAGTGTACCAAATCTGAAATCCGCGCCTTTTTACTGCTCGACCATAAGGCGAGCGCCAATAATCCTCCATTAATCTAAAATCGGCGCTCGAGCTCCCTTCAAGCGCCTGACTTAATCTTGCCTCCTAACTTGATCTTGCCTCCTGGCTCTTCACCGTACGCGCGAACACTCCGATCGTCGCACAAGCTTCATGCGAACCTCCGATAACTTTCCGTTTGTTGAGTTATCCATAAGGGAGTAACTAAAAACTCAACACTCCCATCATCTAGCACAAGGATACATAGTAAACTCCAGATCCATGACCCTTACTAACACACATTATACAATTTATACAATAGATTACCCTACACTCACAAAATGGAATTTCCTTGATTATTTACTCAGCTTAAGGGTTTCTTGTTTTTCATTATTTTTGGTTTGACTGTCGGGTGGAATACACCTTGCGCTGAATTTTTAGAAAGTCCACCTCCAGAACGTAGGTCATCCATGCTAGGACTAGCGTATTCACGAGGAACATCCTCAAGGATATAATGTGGGTGTATTATTTTCCACATTAAACACAATAATCATTTTCCCTTTGACACGCACAATCTAGCGCACTTGTCTATGGCGACTTGGGACAATGCTGAGTATATCTGTGGTGACAAGTTCAATCCTAATGTCATGCGACTAGCTTCACCTAACATATAGTCTTAGTATGTAATGTTATTCGTCAGTTTGATGTGAACCCTCATATGGGATTACAATAATGGTGAGAAAAAATTAATCAAGTTCCCCTTCCCTAAATTTTCTGAACTTCTAAGAAGTTTTAAAGTTTCAGCATTTAAAAATTCTGCACCTTTTCAAATTTCAGAATCTTTCTCTCAATGCATCTTAACGTGCCAGCACAGAATATCCTCGTAAAATTTTAAGCACTTGTTTTCTTACCATTCCTCCTGCTTATGAAAACGGAAAAATGAATTCACGAAAATTTAATTACTAAATCATTTCCTGATGGTAGTTTCGTGAGTAAAGTGAAGGAAGAGAATGTGAAGAAGCCATAAAGTATCAGAACAGAATTTCCTCTTAAAACTTCTGTCTAAGTATTGACACAATAAAAAATAACAGAGCCAAGTGAATTCGACCACATCTAAACCACCAGCATACAATTAAAAACCTTCAACTTCTCAAACTTCAATAATCAGAAGGGAAATTGATCGAGAGGGTGGAGCGAAGAGAGAGAAAACTATAGCACAGAGCATATTGACTCAAAAAACACTTGTTTTCCCAATTTGTTATTTTCGTGCTGCGTTTTTTCAGGAGAAAGATGCGGAAACAAATTCGAAATAACGAGAGGGATTAAGAGGAGTAAGTAGGGTTCCACAACGATGATAAATGTACTACCATAATTAGGGATCGCAGAGAAGGGGGAGACAGAAAGAAGCTGACGGAGACCATCCAAGACGCTTTCGCCATCTTCGCTCCCCCTGCTTCCGATTTTGCCGCTCGTACCGTTGTACGAAATGTTGGGCACATCTAAGGTGAAATTTGTGGTAGATAACCAAGGCGACGACATCGTTTCAATAGCTATTCCATGAGCCATTACGTGTCGCTCAACTATAGGCTTACGATTTCCTCAGACCAGTACAGTAAAATCTGTCGTACTCATCCATTCAAAATTAATAATGATTGTAATGATAATTTAAAATAATTATAATTAT